>JAOBYE010042233.1:0-37076 GCA_025403585.1 Parazoanthus swiftii | reverse complement strand
TGCTAAGAAATTACTGGGCCTCTTTTGGCGAGCATTATTTCGGAAATCAGGAGCATAATTTAAGAAATCTGGCATAACTTTGGCATAATTTGGCAAAATTTCGAGCACTGCTAGTAGCATAACATGTCACTTTTAGGAGCACAATCCGCCAAGGCCTACACTAACCCCTCCCCCCACCCCACCCCACTCCTGTCTTGGAGCTCTTAAAACAAAGGTTTGGTGAGAAAAAGCTTTTCTCCCCATAAGGGCACACGCACTAACCTACCCTGTGCCCGCCTACACCCATTTAAGCCATAGTTAGTCGAGCGAGACTCACTATGATTTCAGCCGCCAAGTATTAGAAATGTTGGATCAATCCTGGTTTCTGAGAAACCATCGACGAACCCACCCCTCCCTCCCGTAAAACCAAAAATAATCCCGTGTTAACTCAAAGTGAGACATCCCAATAGCAAGGACATTCCGGGCTCTCTACTGTTTGTAAAGTTGTCAATATCTTTAGTGCCCCGAGTATCAGTTAGTACAGGGTAACCACTATATACGTCCAGAATTATTCGAAAACTCCCGGAATTCTAAATTCCTTAGAACTAGGCTCCTGGAAAAGTCTCAAAAATCAGTTGTTCGTGTGTTACTCTTGTAATTCTCGAACTCTTAAATGATTTATACAGACAAACCAAAGCTGCCAATACGTATACATTCACAAAGTTTTTTTCCCACACATTCTTGGTTATTTGCTAGGTTTACCATTGCTTTTCTATTGAATCCAAAGTCGAACAAAGTGATAAAAAGATTTTTGAGTAATTTTAGTTACCTGGCAAATTTTCTGATCCTGCAACCATAGTGTTGCTATTCTGAAAAACTCCTGAATTTTTGTCGTTAATCTTCAATCAGTACAATCCTATTAATATGTGAACCTGAAAATTGTTGTTATCCAAAATATATCCGGTTTTAGGGGCGAAGTGACAAATGGAGGGTTTGGCTTAGTCCTCGACGGTTCGGAGGTGAGTTCTGGTTTCATTGCGTTTATTTAGCGATCTTTTTCTACGTATGCGACAATTTTGAAAATTTGATCTTAACAGGCGCTGTCCACACTATTAAGTACGCACTATTCACACTATTGAGTACGCAACATTCCAAGAATGTCTATTTTCGTTTAGCAAAAAATGCAGCAAAAAAACTCCCATCCATATATGCACGCGTTTAGTTGTCACCTTCAGCCGTCTGTACTAAAACGATATTACTTCGCCGTAGTTGATATTACTTCACCGTAGTTGATATTACTTCGCCGTAGTTGATATTACTTCGCCGTAGCGCATGCAAAACTCCACGACGCGCAACACTGCCTTTTCGAAAGTCGCATTTTATTCGTATCTCAGCGCCCTGACCAAGACGATACATGTATGTCTATTTGACATATTTATTTTATTGCCGCTTACCAGAAGTTATTTTCCGAGGTATTGTAGCTTTCGGGAGAATTTTTGAAACGATTTCCATTTTTCTGTACGATGATGATGGAATGTGAAACACATAAAATAGTTGAAAACGTATTAGTTACTCTGTGGACGGGACTTAGAACGCACAAGATGTACGCAGCCTCACTCCCAGGCTAGCTAGCAACCAGTTTACCAGGAGCACCTATTTGTCAATATATTGTTCTTATAGAAATACGTCATGTTATCTCACTTAGTCACCATACCATACCAAACTTAGTTATGAAGAGCTGTTAGGAAACCAGAAACCTATTGCTCTGCAGCTGTCTTTTGTAACAAGTTAGCGTGTCTTTAATTTTGAGAACTAGCTCTTTTTAGCACGTCAGTTGGTAATTGTATTTTAAATTGGACTGTTTTATTTTCACTTGTTTTGTTCAATTCACTCGTTTCGTTTCATTTTTTTGTGACTTGTAATCTTTTGGATGCAGACCTAGTTTGGAACCCAAGTCTACTGTATGCCTTCTGATCACTGGTGGAAGTGTTAAAACTAAAAATATAAATGCGTACCAAAAGGCCAAACTATACACTACTTTCATAATTTGCTCCAGTGACCATAAACAATAACTTCAAGTCGAGGTCAAGCTCCTAGTTTTCATACATTTGCTATATTTTGGACTCGCTGTTTTTGATCATGGTTAATGAGGCATAATATATGAAAGTGGTCTACTATAGTGTGGTGTCCCATTCACGTTATACCCTTTCACGTGAGTTTTCAGTCTTCTTACCAATGCTACAATTGTTTTTGACAGGAGGCCGGAGACCGCGCAAACAAAATGTTGTCATGGGACGTCAACAACGGGGTATGAAGTGTAAATGGGCCCTTGGCTGCCACCAACATTTTGACTTGAAATAAGACATAGCGTTAGATCAGAAGGGCCGAAAGGGGGTCGAACCCCAACTCTTGTTCCCATTCTTCATGGTGCAAAGTTTTACGGCCATCGTTAAATATTCTGAAGACTGGGGTCAGGGTTATTTCCGTTTTTTGAGAAAAGGGACTGGGACGTACATACAACAAAAATTGAGTGGTTTTCAGCGAATTGAGTGGTTGATGTAGTGGCAGTGCATGTTTTTTGCAAGAAGACAAAAAAAAAGTATATCTACCAGTTGAAACGAACACCATGTCCAAATTTAAGATCATCTTTCCGGTCTTGTCTTAGTGCAACTACCACCTTGGGGTGTTTGTGTGTACGTGTTTGTTCTTTTGTAAAGATTCGGTTTACAATAATCAATTGTTTTTCTGTATCTCGAAACTTCAGGTCGCTCGTCGTTGTTGGTCAGGCAACGCAAAGGCAGAAGCTGCTATCTGCCGGGCCATGGAACAAGATTCATGTCTGAAGGTCACTGTTCCCCACCACGTCCAAGACCCAAGCTTGTTGGAACGCGCCTTTAAACCATGAGTAACACGGGTACAACGACTGTACGTGTTTGTTCCATCAAATGCACCAATTCCACTGGCTTTCCCTAAAGTGTGTCTTCGTGAGAAACGTTGATATAGAACCGTGTTTAAATCTGGTTTTCTCGAGCGACGTAAACGATGGAAGCGCAAGCGAAAAAAACTCTAACGTCAATTATGTCAACGTGAAAAAGAGAGCAAACGCAACGTCTGCGTTGTGTTCCGTTTAAACGGCGACGTAAGTGATGGAAGCTCAACGGAAGGAGAAACGGAGACGGTAGAAAAGGGAAATCTTCTGTTCCTTCGTCTCCGCTTCCGTTGTGATTACACTTCTGTCAACCAGCTGTCATGAACGGTGACACAAGTGCTTTTCGCTTCCGCTTCCGTTTCTTAAGCCCGCCGCTGACCAACATACAGTTTTCGACGCATGCAATCAAAGTTGCATAAAACAATGTAAATTTTATTTTCAGTCGCCAGGAGATGCACACCCATGCGACAATCTATTGAGAATCAAAATGGCGGCTGTAAACTTACTTTGGCACCATCTTTGAATTCAAACTCGATGTCACGTGCTTCAAAGCTGGTATTTCATTGGTAGCTTGGATAATTTCAGCCGTAAGTTGTCGCGCACACCTTCCCGAGAAGAACCAATCACGTTCGACGAACTGCGACAACGTGTGAAAAATATCAAACATGTTTGGTTCATGCAACTGTTGTTACATGCGTTGGAAATTGCGTCGCAGTTCTCCGCACACGGTGCAATCAAAGGTGCGATGTGATGCAATTTTGATTGCATGCGTCGAAAACTGCATGCTATTGCAAAGGTCTGCGGCGGCCTTTACGTCGCTCGTAAAAACTATAATCTTGCTAGTGTTCCAGGTACAATGTATCTGTTCTATGTCATTCTACTGCAGTAATATTTGGCCCCCTACTGTTGTTTTTAGGACTAGCTATTCTGCTTACTGCAAGCTTTTGAGAAGAAAGCTACCGGAGAGTTCAGAGAGTAACGAAACTTTTCAGATGCCCGACACTACTATAAAATAAAAAAAACCTTCTTTAGTTTTCACGGAGCCCTCAAACCCTGGTTCACAGTTGTTCATTTTCTTTTCACTTTTCATGATCAGCAACTAAGAAGCTTTTCAACTTTATCTTTAAAGCAAAATAAACAGCTGGTTTGTGTTTAGTTTGTACAACAAGAATTTAGCTACCGCATAAGTTATAATTGTGTTATTTGGTGAGAGTATTGTACGTAAAAAGATAGGGAGTAATTTCAATTTGCGAAAAAAACGCTTCAGTGGTCTGCCAAACAGTTTCCTGAGCAGTTTGGATTGCAGTCGTTAGGGACTACGCCAGGGAAGGGGGAAGTAATAGTGATGTGGTAAGGGAACAAGGGGACTTTCTAGAGTCTTTAATGAGGCTACATTTAGTGTGCAATTGAGATGACAAATCTTTCTTCGACGCAGAGTTGACTGTATACACCTCATTCAAAAAGGTTCTTAATCAAAAACCAGAAACTGCGATTAACTCGGCCATTATTTATTAGATTTTCAGTTGTTACGCGCAAGTGTAGACGGCTAACGATGTAATCAAAAGGTGTGGAAAATAAACTGCAATTTCGAATGCAGAGGACTGGCCATGAGGGGAGGGGGGACGGGAGCCGGTCTTGTCATCGGAAAGGAAAATCCTTACCAGTCCCCTAAGGGGGTGTCGACAAATTAAAAAAAATAAATATTGTCTAAAGGAGGAAGGGGTTTCAGGATAACGTCCATTGGACGTTGTTTAATTTGTTTTTTGATTTTTCGATGCTCCCTAATGGTTATCTTAGGCAAGGCTGCCATCTTGATCATTTAAACAGACCAAAAATAAGAGGACACAAGTGACAAGAAATACATTTAAAGTAAGGTACTATGGGGAAGGTAGAATTAAAAAAATTTCAAAATGAATTAAGTGGGAGCAATATCTCATTGTATAACAGCCCAGAAAGAACTGGAAATCAGACCCGACAAATCAAAAACTTGGATTGGTGTCACTACGAACAGTTCATTCCTGGTCATTTAGTACTAATCAGGGCCGTAGCAAGGGGTAGGGCCAGGAAGGGGGTGAAAATGGCATCTTTGCACCAACTTGTTTTCTTCAGTGTTTTGAGTTCTAACTGTTTCCAAATTTGCTGACAAGAGGGGCAGGCTGGGGGTACTCCCTTTGTAAGATGTCAGGGGAACTCGTTGAAAAACCTAAATAAACAACCTGAAAAATACCTGACCCTCAGATTTTGCTACTAAAAAATATACCCAAAAAAATACTGGAATATTATGCGCCGTGTAAAACTTCTGTAATCAGTCTTGCAAGTCACAACAAGTTGCACAAAAAATTGCACTGCGTGACATGGCCTCAATGGTTAATATGGAGGCTTATAAGTTTTATTTTTTTTGGGTGGGGGAGGGGGGGGGATTGAGAGCAGTCTTCTGAGAATCATTTTAAAACTAACAAACCATAACATATCAAATACTTTTCTGTATGTGCACCATTACTGTATATGTCTAATATTGTGTGTGAGTGTGTTGCATGGTGGGAGGGGGGGGGATGGTTTTGAGCATATAACCCCAATATTGTTTTCGTTTAGCACAAAATGGGATTACATATGGGGTTATTTGGTTCCAGGTTCTAACTGGGGCATTAATAGGGGTTTTATAGTAATCTAATATGGTGTTCAGTTTCTTCATTATCGTAGTCATGTTAGTATTATTTTGTTTAAAGTTCATTTCTGATTTTGTGATTATTTTTTGTCAGGGGCTGCTTTAGTACAACTTTTTATACATTAAAACGTGTGAGAAATTAAAAACATTTTAGTCAACACAGTAACTTAAGTTTAGGGGTGAAATCAATGCAGTAAGTCAGTTTAATAAAATAATTATTGGAACATACTATCACAATAATATTAATGAAATTACCAGGCATGCCAATATTGCCCCAGCTCACATGTGTAGTTTTCAAATGGCAACTTTTTGGGTGAAAATTAGCTAAAGTTATGCCAAGATTGGGCCAAATTATTTTTGGTCTCGGTTTTTGTATTGTCGGATTTTGCATTCTCAAACATTTGTATTCTCAGGTTTTTGAAAGAATACCCAACTCTACGTAGTGAAATCAATCAGTGTAATTGTTTTCTGGTAACATGGGGCCATATTTTAACACATGATTGTCATTGAAAATTTGTAACAAATGAAATGGAGAAAAATGTTACTGAAAATCCAAATTTTGAGCAATTTGGGACTTAATGAATCACATGCAACTAGCCCAGTCGTTTCTGGCAATTCTGCTTTTTCACAAAAATCGGAGTTCCAAAGACACATCAGAGTTCAAAATGCAGTTTCTTCACTGCCGTTTTCACTCAAAAGTGAAAATATGGTACTATTTTACAACTTTCCACAATGTCCATTAAGATCGAGACCCTTAAACTGCCAAGTAGGGGATGTTAAAATTCCCCCCAACCCCAAGGGTTTTCCGACCTAAAACTTAAAACTCTGGTCAAGCGTTTTCCAGTTCACCCTTAAACAGCCAAGTAGGGGGATGTCAAAATACTCTCCCCAACCCCAAAGATCTTCTGACCTAAAATCCGAAGTCTTGAAAAATGGCAATTTGCAAAACCATGTCATTTCAGAGGATTTGTGATGACCACTTCCACAAGCAAATGTTAGGCTACTTGCCACGCTTTTTGTGTATAATTTCCTTCACCAACCATGTAAATTTGACTCAAGATT
This sequence comes from Parazoanthus swiftii, assembly GCA_025403585.1. Taxonomy (NCBI): domain Eukaryota; kingdom Metazoa; phylum Cnidaria; class Anthozoa; order Zoantharia; family Parazoanthidae; genus Parazoanthus; species Parazoanthus swiftii. The sequence continues at coordinate 30,441 of JAOBYE010042233.1, read as the reverse complement.
GCAAGGTCAATCAAAGGTTGTGCAGAAAAAGATGCAATCCCATCCCATTATCACACTAGTCACTATGACTTTTCAAGAACACTTTTTTTCTAAATTCTTCTTTGGGGTCGATCACCACCAAATAACTATTTCCTCATATCTTCATACAACTTTAAAAAAATGACACCTGCAACAGTTAAAACTACCTGCAAAAGGAATTATGGGAGCCCAGTATTTTATCTAGTAGTGAGCCACTCATTGACCTCAATAGGAAACAAATGAAAACCGCAACGCATAAATTAAAGTATGTCATTTCAGATAAATTATGATTGGATCAACACAATACCAGCTCAGCAATAATATTGGAGAAATGAGAGGACCCATCATCCTTAATGATCTGGGTGCTACTTTTCAAAAGTCAGCTTATTTGAAATAACTATATCAGTGACGGATCCGGGGGGGGGGGGCATGGGGGGCCCATGCCCCTCCCTTTTAGGTGGACCAAAATTTAATATACCAGACGATTGGCAGTTTCTCATGTGACCTCAGTAAGCCAATCAGGGCGTGCCACCTCGGTTTGGCATATGGCACCATCCCAGAAAGCAATTCCAGCAAAAAACATACGAATCATGATTCTGGAACTTGGATGCCATTTTGGAAAAGCAACCGCGTGTGCAAGGAGTTGTGGGATGGTGCCATATACCAGAATCAGCCCAGCGTGCCTTGCACGCCTAGTCCATTCACTGGGTACATACTAAATCTATATTTTTGTGAATTAGGCTTTGTAATTTATCATTTGAAAGAGGCTTATGAACAAGAATTTGGTCTTAAAATGCTGGAAATGGCCATTTAAGTGACTCAAATTTTCAAAATTTTCTTGGGGAGCATGCCCCCAGACCCCCCTCGCTCACCCATGCCTTCGAAGCCTGTGGTGCATCCCCCTTTTGAAAATCCTAGATCCGCCCCTGTGTATATTACTAGCAACCAAAAAAAATCACTGTAAATATACATATACAATGAACATAAATCAAGTACTGCTTCCGAGCTTATTCATTATTTCAGTTTGTTGGTGGATAACACCAGATTAAATTATTTGTATTTATGTAAATCCATGTATTTAGATATTTCATGTTATTTTCAAACTCTTGTGTTAACGACATCAAATCCCACGCGTATTACATCACTTCCCACACGCTAATATATTTTTGAAGCGAAGTACAAAAATATATTTCAAAATATATAACTTTCATTTGCATTATAGATTAAGATTGGTATTTAAAATTATTTTCCTGTCGACATTCGAGTTTGAAATTGCTATCAACTGGATTAAAGCATTTAACAAAATGTGAGTACAGGCTTAATTATTATTCATAGCTCAATATTATGATCCCAATTTGAAGAAAATAACGAGTGCTGTGTCTAACATTTTGACCAAAATAAGAAATATATAGTTTCAAAACTAAATCTCTTTCGGCAACGGAATCTGAATGCAAAAACAAAAGAATATTGAATTCCAGATTCCTACTGTGAAATATTGCTGTAAGTACCCATTCAAGCAAAGAAATGTTTCAAAAAGTAGTTTTGCATGTTTTTGCAAGAACATTTGCTCTTTGAATAAAACATTAAAAGTTAATAAGATAAGTTAGTTCTTAATCTAATGTCTAGCAACGCCAAACATTTACTACACCTGAGAAATACGTTAGCAGTAATAAAGAATGCATTGTCTGGTAAATTAAGAGTAGAAAAGAACACCTTAAAGTACAAAAGTACACAGCGGCTGAGTTTATGGTTCGTCCATTCGTTGATAGCCAGAGGAAGACCCCGTACCGATACCATACTTCTTTCGGATTTCATCTCTCTTCGCTTCTCTCTCACTCTTTCGCTGGGAATGCAGCGAAGTCATTTCATCTTTTTTCCTCTTCAGCTTCATTTCTTCTTTGTCATGCCTCTTCTGTCGCCATTTAGTGTATCGTCGACAGCAGCAGCAGTAGATGCAGCAGCACATAAATATGAGAAATGCAACAACGAGTGACGGCACCAAAATGATCAAAACATACCCGGAAACTTTGCATTGGCCGTAGTACCAACTCTTATTGGGGCAATTGCGAGGAACTATCTTGGTCCAACCAGGATAAGGATAGCACTGGTGGTTTTCTTTACAAAAGTAGCACTTCGAATTTGAAGTACAGTCGTCACAAGACGTATTCCTCTTGGCACATTCATCTGTCGCTGAAACGGGGCTCGTCAAATACACGGCGAAGAGAACAGCGAAACAGACAACACTGCCAAACAAAAGCCGTTCCAAACCCATGTCAATTTATCGAACTGCGTCAGCCAGAATCAGGTCTTCTTGGTCTCACTGTCAAATGCATGGAATGTGTATTTAGAAGTTGAAATCACAGCTGGTGAAAGGATTCCGTGCGTTACTCTCTTTAAAATTAAACTTACCTCGATGAGAAATCAACTCTGCCGAAGGTGAAGTCTGACTGCTTGTCAATTACAACAACACACGAATTGTTTCGCCGGTGTGTTGAAAGTGAAAGAGTTATTTTTCACATAAAGATAAAAATAGGTAGGTTACCTTTGAAAGGCCTGAAAATATGATAAAGGAAAGAAAGGCCAATAAACACTATCTCACTGCGACGACGATAAATCAATTGTGAAGTTTTAAAATTAAACAACTGATGACTGCGCATTCAACTTTGACGTGCTGCGATGACGTCATGAAATTACAAACGAGGCACAGCAAAGAGAACTGATGGGGGAGTACTTAGTAGCACTTATTATTCAAGTGCTGAAGGCCGCTTTTGAGTTCTAAAAAGTAATGTTTTACAAGTAAATATACAGGAAGTATACAAAAGTTATCTTTCAAAGAAGAATTTACACGATGTTCTAGGTTTACTGATGAGAAAACGGAAAGTTTTATATGTATTCCTTTCCACCACCCCCACGAGCTGTAAACGACACCTGTATTGCAGGAAAATATTTTAAATATTGGAGTTGACATGTTAGGTTAATTTTGATTATTTTAGGCTCCCCTTTTCAATATGCGTAGAAACTTTTAAACTATGTAAACATGCAATTTCGTTCGAAAAAGTCGGGTCGGTTGGGGAATTGGAAAATAAAAACACTGATTGACCGTTCACGTTCTGTTTACTAAATACAAGTATTTTTTTAAAAACTTGAAAAACATCAAAAATCCGTTTAGTCGAGCGAAGGGAAACAGTATTATGTGAAGCGTTTGCGAATAAATTAAAATTGGATTAGCTACGGAGCAAAACTGTAATAGTCTAGGCCCGTAGGCAGGGGGGGCGTCGGGTGCGTACGCACCCCTCCCCCCTCCCAACGGACCATTAAAGGTCCGCACTTAGAGGAGGTAAGATTCGACCTGTGGATTAACGTTCTGGTCAAACCACGAAGGTCTGCGATACTGTCCTCTCTCCTGTGGGGCAGACTACCTGAGCCCGTAGGCAGGGGGGTCCGCATTTGGTGGTTTAATAAGATGAAGAAGCCCGAATAGGTTCATCCGTAGCAGCGCTACCGAAAACCGTAACGACTCAAAAAACAAAGTCCAATTTTACGAAATTTGCACCTCCCCAACAAAACTCCTGCTACGGGCCTGTGTGCATTACATCTTAACAGCTTAGAAACTGCATCACAACAGCAAACACCTTTTATTAAATCCCGATAATCAAAGAGCAACCAAAAAACTATCAACACTGCTTCAAGGAACACGTTAAAAGTACCCATATATAGCTTGTCGTCTTACTGATTAATTGGATAGAGGGGAAGTTATTACAAAATGGAAATCAATAACTTAAAGACATCTGGGAGGCGAGAACCGAGTAATAATTCGTAACTTCAAAGGAATGTCCACTAAAGTTTTAGTATTTCCTTTGTAATACTTGAGTTCTTTACAAGGTGGCTTCTTTAAAATTGGTATAGCCTTTCTAATTTCAGTTACATATTCTTTCCAACAGTGTTGGTACTCTTTTGATTACTCTTGAGTGTAAGAGCGACTTCGTCTTTCATTCCAGTGTAATAGTTATAGAAAGTTATTGCGAGGGAGATAACATGAAGTCTTAGTGAACTATTGCAAAACCACCAAAACGTCCATTAGTTAATCTGGACTCGCTAATATAAACTTGCAGGGGGAAATTGCGATAGATCCAGGTCCACTCAAGACACTGACACAAGTTGAGAATTAACTTTGATTGCCTCAATGAAGGGATGGCGCAAACATTCAAGGGATCCTTTGGTGGTAAAACTTTCATTTTCAGATAACACTTTAGGTCGTACTTGCAATTAAATTGTCTCCACAGACCCGACACCAAACGATTTAGTTTGACTGATTGTTGAGATTGAATTCTCTGCGAAATGTGGCGTAAATTCGTTTCAGTGAAATCGGTTACAGTGAAATGTGACGTAATTTGTTATAGTGTAATGTAGCATTAACTGGTTGCAGTGAAATGTGACGTAAATTAGTTACAATGAAGTGTGACGTAATTGGTTACGGTAAAAAATGGCGTTATCGGCTTGTGAAATGTGGCGTAAAATAACGTCACAATGAAATGTGACGTTAATTGGTTACAGTGAAATGTGGCGTAAATTGATTGGAAACAAATGTTTGTCACAAGTCTCTTGGATAGTAAGTTTAAATTCTAAGTTCTACAGCAATATTGAGCTTGCTCAATGTTGTTTGGTGGCAAACATCTCTTAGTTTGGTTACACACAAGATTGCACATTGATGGCGTTCGCTGTGACACTGCGCATGCGTGATTTCAGTACGAGAAGAAAGGCTGGCAGATATCCAAGTTAATGCCTCAAAAACTCATCTTTACGGCTAATGCTAGCAACATGTAACTTTCTTTGACTGGACTAAAATACTTGCTCGTCTGCTCTGACGAAGGGCTAACACTCGAAACGTCAGCTTTACACCAAACCTCATGGCGAAAAACCTGCCATATCAACCCTCGTTAATCAAAACCTATAAAATACTTAGCGTTTTCAAGACCCTTCACAGTTAACGAATAAAAGCAAAATAGAACGATTTACGTGTTTAAACCCTCGATCTCTGCATGTTTTTTGCAAATTTATGAGCCCATTTGACATGTAACCGACTTGTCCGAACTTGCAATGCAGAGCGAGAGAAAGTGAGTCAAACCGATAACAACAACTTTTTATTCATGTCTCGAATTTAGACAGATTCATTCAGGTAGAAACATCTGATATTCGTCTTATAAATACTAAGAGTAAACGTGCATAAATGTTACCGGAACTTCTACTGGGCTTCACACAATTAAGTAATATTAACTACAGTTGCAACAAAAGAGATAATAATTTTAATCTTAAAATGTGCTGTTTTAGTTTCTTTGTTCCAAAATAAAATAATTTCTTCGGAGATGTGTTTCATCGTAGACGAACTTTGTAATACATCGAAATTTGCTCAATACCGTAAAAGATCGATTAAGCGCCGCTTACCGAAGAAACGCCGCTCCCTAATTTATAAGCGCCGGACTTTTACCGAGATTAATCTAATTAGCGCCGCGGCGCCAATTCAAGGATTTTAAAATGAACCTTTGCTACTGTACTTGATATAGAGATCTGCCGAGCTGGAGTCAACAAATAATTCGAAGGCTCTAACGTTTTACATATGATATCTGTCACAACCAATATCGTATAATAATCAGTCTAGGTATAGCAATTTCTTGTTCTCGATTCCGTTGTCGGACATGCCAACGACCATAGCCATTTGACGAAGCTGATGAGGAATACCACACTGGTTAAGCTGCAATATATTTGTAAATCAAAGTGACTGAAAAATTGTGTTCATCTTATCTTTTGTATTCTCTGATTCTATATAACAAATGTAATTATCTGTACACTCTCCTCAGAGAAACGAGCGACTCACTCGATTAAACGCCTCGCCTTTCATTCGAAAACTAAATAAGCGCCGCAGCACTTAATCGATCATTTACGGTGTCTTTTCGCAGACGTTTTCTCGTAAAACTTCAAAAGCAAAATTTACAGATAGTAGTTAAGCACGTTTCCCTTTTTTCCATTTCTTGCATTAAAAGTTAAAGCGAAAGTAGACGACGATATACTTCATTATTGAATCTGGTCCCTAACTAAGTGAGAAAGTCTCAAATTGCTTTCTGAATCGAAATTGCCAACGAGAAAACTGCAAACTAATTTACCAAATATAAATTAGAATAAACTTTTGAGTTTTCAAATCATTTATATTCAAAAAAGAAAATCTTCCTGACCAAAAAGTGAACTGTCCTGTTTCGGATCTGTTTTGATAGATTTTTGACAAAGAAGAATTGGAAAGCCATTTTCATATTATCCCCTATTATTATGCCTGTGCAAAAACTTTTCTTACGAATTTCTTAATCACGTTTTAGATGGTGATTGCAATGCTATTTGACAATTTTTTTTCGTTTTTGTTTTTTACAATTTTGGAAGCCTAAGCAGCTATTCCTAATACGGTGCATGCTAATTAGTTTAGTCCCACTAACACACTCTCTCGAACCAGGCCTGCTCCGTTATTCAAGCTTAGCAGGGGGAGTCTGGAGCAAATGTTACTATTCGCTCTCTCCTTTCCCTCCCCTCCCACTTTCCCCTTGTTGCTGAGGTGTAGGTTGTTTTACGTTTTGAGTTGAAGTAGCAACTTTAGAAAAGAAACCAAATTTAGGCCAACTTCTTCAAGTCAGCTGAAACAAAATATTTTAAGCTTTGTATCAATTTGCAACAAAATCTACCAAACGTACATGTACGTGCAACACTCGCCTTGATGAATCAGTTCAAAAACAACCAAACTAAAATTCTAATCTTCCGTTACAGCTTGAATGTGGAGAGTTTGAAGCCTACTAGAAAACTTATGAACCAATATATGGAAACAACGGCATGAACCGCTCAAATGATATTGGTCTGAAAAGCGTTTCTATCTAACTTCTGTGCCTTGATTTGAGAGAAGAAATCAATAAATAATAGAGGATATTTCGTTTGAAATTAGTACGTATAACACCTGAATTCACCAGCTTTGCTCGATATAATGAAGATAATGAAGTTGCTTCGACGGTACATACCCGCTTTTGCTCCCTTCCTTGGTAGAGCAAGAAAAGTTTGCTCTACCAAACTAATATAGCCTAACAACCTACGGTTCTACTCGAATATATTACATCATACTTTCCTGGAAACTCAGCTTTCTTAAGACTAGCTATTTTACAAAACTTTGAATTCATTTCCTATGTAAGATGAAAAATACGTTTTAAATTAAATGTATTAAAATTCTGAACATTGAAACTTTTCCTTGTTCCTCACCTTTTTGATTCTGCGATAAGAACTTCTGAAATTCCTACCATGCGGAATTCAGAGGATTGAGAAAATGTGCACTGCACCTTGGGAATATTGAATATACAATTGTTTCACCGGAGTTGTGAACTCGAGTTCAAATTTAGTTCCGTTATCGTATATAAATGCCATTAAGATGGCGGTTTTCATTCTTCTAGGAAGTTCGTCCTCAAACGGATATTTCAGTGACTATCTCGGATTATTTAAAAGTGATCCATGTTCTTGTAGATTCTTCGACATGTCAACATGAAAACCAATCTACCTCACCAAAATGTCTTACACCAATAAACGGTAGTGTGGAAGTAGAAACCTGCAATAAGAATATTTTAGTTTGTCGTCAGCTTTGCCAAGAGATCCGACAGCGTGTCATAATGAAGAACTCGTCGAAGTGTACTCTCAAAATAGGATAACACACAGCTGGCACACGCGTTCCTTATAATAAGAGGCTGAATATCTCCCTCAGACGACTGCTTTTCATCCCCTGTTGATCTCTGGCTTCAAAACCACAAGGAATCTTCCTCGTATAAGGTCGATGAATGTTTTAGTTTACATATACAAAGTTTTAGAAATCCTTTGCTTCTTCTTTTTCCAACGAAATACCTCGGGAATAGTGTTTGCCATTCGGTACCACATGAAGAGGCTCCGACAAGATAAGAATTATCTTACTGCAACTGGCCCTGAACAAGAAGCGCTTATCTGTCGCTGCTCCATTTAAAAACTTGCTCAAAAATTTCAGTCTCTTAAGCTGAATTTTCACTTCGATACTGTATATGTTTCTGTTTTGTACGATATATTATTGTACTGATATCTGGAACCTCAGGGTTATCTCGTAGTCTCAAATGACAATGAACCACCGATCCATAGTGAGGTTTACTACACAATCACCTTCTTGAGTATGGAAATTTCATGCACCTTGGACTTTGTTTCAGGAGCTTCTCTTTGACATTCTTCATCACTAATATATGTCATTTTCTGCACTATACATGTGGCTACCACGAACTATTCAGCAACAGTAAAACAGGCAAGCACTGCCTGCTCCTACAAACATGCTGGCGAGAAATTTATAGACTGCTCCTCACCACACTAGGAGAGGGGATAGAATCTTCAGGGACGAGTAATGATAGGACATTCCTGCAACAGGCTATGAGTCTCTCCAAAGGTATTGTCAGGTCTAGAACTTCACCATTAGATGCTTATCCAATGCTGATTCTTAAGCGGCACTAGCGGATTCTTGAGTTACTGCTGAACTATCGTCTACGGACTCTTCAGGGTTGTTGTAGGCGATTTCATAAACTACTCCAGAGAAGGCCGTCACTGATTTTCCAGGGTAACTGAAAGGTGGTGACTCTCCAGGGGTACCAACAGGCGAATTGTCGTAATGATTTAGATCAGGGTCGGACAGCCACTACTAACATTTCTCAGGTGCTGACACTTGCTTTTTGTACGACACATTCCTATGACAGCCTTTATTAGGCCGACTCTTCTGTGGGAATAATAGGCTGTGTTTTGTTTCACGTTTCTTCGCAGAGGGCCATTTCTTGGAATACGTATTCTTGTGACCACATCACGGAACACCATCTTGACACTATTCATACACACGTCACTGCCCACTGCCCTGGCACACTGTCCAACAGCCTCTTTGTCCTCCTGAACAGATTTCGCTAATACTGTTTGTCTCACCTAGTGAGTTACATATATTCATATATAATTCTCAAAAGACTTTGAAATATTTTGAAATTGCCCGTGCATCTGCTGTAAGTCCGTCCTCCACGAACTGTGAATAAAAATTTTGATTTCTTATTTTATCATCTGAAATACTTTAACAACTGATTCTAGAAATCTTCTTCCTCTACATTTTGGCGCTACTGTCAGATTGCAGTATGGTGAGACGGTGAGTGCCGCCGGTCGTTACAACTCGGATCGTACCGGCGCCTGCCGTTTGGTGTTGACTGGTCGTGACCATGACCATGACCATGACCAATGTTATTAGGGATAGTGACTGTCTCAAAATCTGGCATTGTCACCACTGCCGATGTGGTGATATTATTTGGTTGTCTTGTGTCACCGTGGTGGCTGTGTGAGTGTCCATGGCTGTGCCCATGCGGTTTTGCATTTGAACTGGGCTTGGCATTCGTATTGGACTTGCCCTTAATATCATTCATTTCGATATGGTCACCCATGACAGCGTTCCCATGCTTGTGCGCAGGCTCAGAGAGCGAACGTACTCGCTTAACGCACTTGCCGTTGTAGCTATTGCGATTATAACAGGCATTGTCACACACTGCAGCGAGGGACAACGAAGAAGAAATGGGTGAACCAGAAGGTGTACATATAGGAGTTGGAACTTTAGGAGGTCGCCTGACAGGCTCGCCATTGTAAGTATATTCCATTTCTACAAACTGCCGTTGCTGCAAGTAGTAAGAATGCAAAGCCATTAGGAAGACTATAACAATATGCTTCTATATACCAGTAACTGCTACAATAGCCCTTTCACTACATCACTAAAAAATATAGGTCAAGAGCTTATAAGAATAAAGGAAATGATCATTCAGTTTCACTCTTTTAAACGAAATACAAAATATTTCAACTTGTCAGGACATATTATAAGAATTTAGCAACTCGCCTGAGCTTGGACTGTAATTTTGTTCATCAAAGCAATTTGGAGAGAAAACATCACAATGCACCCAAAGATTCAATTAATAGGACAATCCAGTTTAGTCGCTGCCTAAGGCTGGCCATTCGTACCAACTGCCTGTCGAGTTACTTAGATTCAAATATATATTTACATATAGTTTAAATGTTTATACACTTTTTTTTTAATAAGAACCAGTAAAATTTTGCCCAGGCTCATTGTTCATATTTTTTTCAACAATTTGAGGCTCAAATGTTCTTGGTTTGTTCTTAACTGCAATAACTTCTTTTATGGTTGAAAGTCGACTTTAAAGGCCTTCCGGTGTTTACTTATGCCCAGTTTTTAGTTCAAGAACATGAGTGGAGTATATTTGTAATAAATAATAAGTAACGAAATTTATTTAACGTGTGATGTTCTGTGTGATTAAATTTTAAATTATGCCTTGAATATAGCTGAAATTTTTTTAGTAAAAACAACAATTACTAATACTTAAAAAAACGAATATTATTGTTAAAATTTAGTGCTGTTGTTACTATCATTATTACTGTTATAATTATGATTATCATTATTATTATTACTGTTGTTATAATAATAATAATAATAATAATAATAATTATTATTATTATTATTTTGAGTATCAGACAGTTCGTGTGGTACGCCTTCCTTAAGATTGATGATAAAAATACAAAATAATTATTTTCTCCATTAATCAAAACCGACATCTATTTGCATCTTTAAAAGATGGCAGTGTTTGACGTTACTGATTTAAAATTTGAACTAATTGATAAAAATCACCATGACCTATTACTCCAGTGTATGTCTTGGAAGAAATAAATGTTCTTAAAACGTACCAACTTTTAAACTTGTTGACGAAAACTCATAACATGACTATTCACTTTTTTTAAATTGGTGTTACTTGTTCCTTCAAATGTCCTAACTGTTGAACCAGTTGATGAAAACCCTTAACATTACCATTTATTTTTTATCTCTTGAAGAGTAGTGTTTGACGTGTATTTAACGTTTCATAAATTTTTAAATCGTGTACTAGATCTCAAAAACCCAAAATATAATCAGGATGTCCTACAGAACTAAAAAATGTGATCTGTTATTTGTGTTCTTAAAATGTCCTAACCGAAATTTGCAACAATTATACTTAGTTGTAACGATTGAAGAATAAAAGGATTTCGGTGTGTTTATTTCAAAACTTTTTTACGCCCATAATATCGTCGGCGTCATTGAATTAAAGTTTCATTAAAACTTAAACGACTCCTTACTGTGAGACTAATTGTTCTTTCACCACAAAAGCCGCGTATTCTGCTGTGCCTTTATCATTTTCAGTTTTGCATTTAATGACGTTCGGTCGTTATACACGAAAAAGTGAAAATACAAAATTCAGATTTTTTGATTGAAATGCTCTACAGAGTTAGAATAGTTAACAAAAATTTGGAAAATGCGACAGTTAATAAACTAAGTCGGGGACGAAACACCTAAATTCGTATATTTACCGCAACTTTTACGGCGTTGCTCAACATTCAGACCTGAGATTTTTTTATTTAAATGTCTAGCTCTCCTCTACACAAGAACTAAGGGTATGTAAATTAATCTCCTACTGAAAAGCGATGCGGTACTTGTGAAAAAATCCAGCCCAAAACCAAAGAATCCATACGCCAGCTGTAGGGGTCACAAAACTCTAAATAATGCTAGGCAAAACCTACGGGGGTCAGGGCACGTGCTAACAACAATATTCATGGGGAATTATGGTATTCACGCAACATTTTAACTTGAATTAACCGTTTGCAGAAAGAATAACGAAATGGCACTTACCGTTGCCTTCTGTAGACAGTGTAATAAATGGTTATGCTGCTCCTCCAAAAGAGTTTTCTCCTTCTCTTTAGCCGGGATGGCGGTCAGCTCTAAGCCTGCACCCTGAAAAGAGGATTTGCCGTCTTCATCAACTCCCACTTCCTGAAAAGGCATTTAATTGAAGCGTCCCGACAGGTTAGCGGTTAGAGGGGTTAGTAGGCACAGCTAGAGTTTATTATCCATCATTAAATATTGATCTTAAAAAGCGGTTAGGCACATCTAAAGGTAATTACACTAAACAATTAAAATGCCATTAGCAGTTTTTAAATGAAGGGCAAGTAATGAAGCGTGACTAATTAAAGTTTAAGTCGTCCATTTTTCACAAGAGTATCTTAATGACACTAATTAAAAGCAGCAATTAAAAAAGACAAAAGTAAACAATAACACACCTTAAAGTAATAAATACAGGTTTCAACAACATTTGAAGCAAATTACCAAAACAAACAAGAAACAAAGTGAAAAATAAAAAGCACTTGCACGGCATCTAAAGATTTTGTTTACATTTAATGAGGCGGCGAAGAAGATGTGGGGCAATAGCCCTCTGCTGCAACGCCGAGACAAGCTGTAGTAATAATTGTAGTGCAGTTGGCCAAAGCAACTGAATACTGACAAAATGTGCCTTGTCACAGGGTGGAAAATGTAATCACAAATTCTACAAACAGTTTAAATGCCTCTCATGTGTCCGACCTTGTGAAATTCCACGACTTTCCGTGAGTTTTTCCATGACCCTAAGCAGATTTGACCAACAGTTTCTTTGCAATATATCAAAAACTCTTCTCGATATGAAATTTTTCCAGCATAGTAAATATTCTCAAGAGAGAAACAATTATTCTTTTGAAAAAAAAACAATATGTTTTTACCTGTAAGTTTAGCATCATTGCATCTAGCTTTCCGCTTTTCGTCTAACTCATTTAAGTTAACTAACCCATGTTTCATAAGAAAATTTTGATTTTCCATAACTTTCCATGACCCAAATCAAAATACCATTACTTCCTAGGCCTGGACAACGAATTTGTAAAATTCCACGATTTTCCAGGTTTTCCATAAACCGTACGAACATGTCCTTGAACGCCACACACTTACCAGTGGCACGCTTTGCTTGTCTGCTGGAGATACGAGCGCAGTTCCAGCCATTGTTTTGGAGATGGACACACGGGCTTGCTGTAGTGACAATAGAGAAGCGTTAACAACGTACATGATCTATATCGCGTGCGTTTAGATCATTGGTAAACCAGGGCTGGGTTAGGGGCATCTGTTCAGAAATTCTGTCAATGTTTCATATTATATTGACATGATTCTGTAATCAGGCCCGTAGGCAGGATTTTTGTTGGGGGAGTGCAAATTTCGTAAACTTGGACTCTTAAAAGCCACATTTATGGCACAAAGACACTTATGGCCGTTTTTTAGTCGTTTCGATTTACGGTAGCACCAACTGTTACGATAAACCTGTTCGGGCTTCTTCATCGTCTTCTTCTTCAAACCTCCAAATGCGGACCTTTTTGGGTCCGTGGGTGGTGGGGTGCGTACGCACCCCGCGCACCCCCCCCCCCCCTGCCTACGGGCCTGGTAATTGTACTCTTCTTTTGACGGGGGAAAATAGGTTTTGAGATGTTTCTGATTTTTGGATAAGTATACTCATAAATTGTCCTTCACTGCCATTCACTGTATCCTCGTCGCATATCTAGTCTTCATTACAATTTCCTCGATGCTCTTTTTGTTTCATAACAGTTTACATATAGGCTCGCACTGACCTGTTGTAAACTCGTCTCATTTTACCATTTTGGAATGTCATTATTTTGTCGTATTTTCCACCTGTATAACAGCGGCGTAATAAAGGTCGAAACATAAAAAGAATGCAAACTCTTTGTGACCACTAGGATACAGGTATGATTTCCGCTCAAAAACACCTCTCCAGTTGTTTTTCTCCCACCGGTTTCATGTTATCATAAGTTACTTCGCACAAATCATGTCAACTATTTCATATCAACTTACAGTTGTTTCAAACTCCCAGTACCCAGATCTCAGAGCATGATGGGAACTCCTACTTCGCTAATCATGAGCTGATCCTGATCTGGTTTATCAAGTTTACTTAGTTTGGTGCCCAGAGTGGTATTTGCTAAACTCACACGGCTTCAGGTTCAAGATGGCGGTCTATCACGACTCAATAAATATTTCTATAATCATGTAAAAGGGTTATTTATGGCTAAAAAGATAAAAATGTTGTAAATTGAAGAGCTGTGCAGATATCCCAAGTAATTCTTTCCGAGTGAAAACCCTTGAAAGGAAATAGGCCCACACGGAGAAAGAGAAAAATCTCTGACCGCGAACCCACGATCTCCGAAACAGATCACCGTTGCTCACTAACTGATCTACAAGGCCAGATGGGAGCTAGTTCTGGTTCATTAAGATGGTAATCAGTGGTAAATGAACACGTAAGTGAGGGAGTTACCAGTAAGGTTTAGGTTAAGCTGTCCACCAGCTTGAACCTGAAGCCGTGTGAATTTAGAAACTCCCGTATAAGAGTAAAGGCTAGGGCTCCCATAATTTTTTTTATGCTTCGCAATGCCTTTACGGAATTCAACGATTTAAGAACAACCGTGGCCACATGGTCTGTTGAGCACAATGCAGACCGAAAACCTTTGTTACAGTCAGTCCTATTACAAACTAGAGGAGGCTTGTCTCTCTTGTGGCTTGTCAGTTATAAAGGAAAGCCAGAAACGATAGAACTGTGGCGGTTTCTCACATTTTTTCAGGGAAAACAAGGATAATTGAACCCTCCACTCTATCAATTCCTTCCGCTCCCGACAGAATTCTTCTACTATCTAACAGTCACCTAACACGACGGGAAGTACAGTATTTTTCTATGTTATGCTTAAGCATATGCCATGATTGGTTTGAAGTGAATTCCCTGCATAAAGCAGAACGCGATGGCATTATCACGTTCTGAGACTGACGCGCCACTTGAAACGGGAACTCAGAACAACACAATTTTACTGAAAGGTGCTTGCAATGCACATAAGCCCCTAAGCAAACGGACCCGCTACTATGTTACTGTCAAAGAAGCGGTCCAGAGATATTAAGGAACTGAACATTTCTTACAAACGGCAAAGAAGAAGCACGTTCTTTCTTGGTGTTCAGATCTAAAGCCCTGCTTCATCATTAAAGAATGCTCAAGCGAGTTAAATCACAAAAGTTAATGTTTCTTTTTGCGAATTAAGCTACATAGAAATGTGCAAGGATACTTTGAGCATTGATGAAAAGCATATTAAGACTTTTTACTTTAATAACTTGAAGTTCAAATAGATTATGTGATTTGTTATAGGGAAAGATAGAGGTAGTAGAATTGTTGGTGAGGACATCAGCGGGATTTCACGGAGAGCGGTCCTCCCATTGGACTGGTAAAGTTAATATTTTTAGAATGATTGTTAAGAGAGCGTAAAGAGATGCAAATTATTCAAGATTTTTTGATATTCTTTTTGTAAGCTTAAATAGCCTATTAGTAGCAGTTGCATGTTTATAGCTTATCTACATGCAGAGCAATCCCATGCAGAACTGGAATCTGGTATGATACAAATGTCAATTTAAAAAGAGCAAAACTTGTCAATGGAAGTGAGGGCGGCTTAAAAAGAAGGTGTGAGCATAAGGGTCTTTCAACCAATCAAATGATCACAAATTCTTCAGTGGAATAAATGGCGATGTTTATACAAAAGAATCAACGTACAGATGTGTTGTTTGTGAGAGATTTTTCCTTTTCATCTTTCTGCAACTGAAGGAAGGAGAATGTTAAGTGAGTGTTAGAAAACTAAAAGAGGAAAGTAATCAAAGAGAGTAGTTAAACGACTTTCTCTTGTGCCCCACTGCAAGCTTTTACATAATTTAGGTAAGTGGAAATGTCAGAAAAGGTGAATGTTGGAACTGTTAACCCCAAGGGGTTAGTAGGAGGTTCCTACAACGCTGTAAAGGAAATAGTTAAATAAGTTGCAAAATGACAAGAAATTTTGATTTTGATCAAGAAACTAGCAAGGTATGGACAAAAACTATGAAAAGCTGACTGGCAATTATTGGAAGGAATGCAAGGGTGCTAGAAGAACAGCGGGAAACGTGTGTACTTCGAACCATCAACAGGATAGATTTAGCGGAACCGTGTTACACTTTAAAATATTGATCATCGTTTTACCACAAACACTGTAAAACGATGCTGTGTCAACAAGAGATGCAGTGCTCAATGCTTCATTAAATGTCACTCTTATGTGTCTGCAAAGAGCATTCCAAACAGTAGTATCTATGGGAAAAATGCACAAAAGTAACGGGGAAAATGTACAAAAGTAACGCATGTATCAACTGGTTTTTTTATTAAGAAAAACAAATCTGATTCATTTCTTGTTTAGAACATAAAAGGTGGACGAAATAACAAGAGAGCTGATCAATGTCTGAGGGGAAGCTCTGACATTGAAGGGTGTAACCAAAGGCAAGTGTACATTAACCCTTGGACGTTTATGGCCGGGGGGGGGGGGGTTGGGGCTACGGACCCCTCTCTATTTTGCCAACTTAATATCTCGAGCTCTGTAGCAGTTGAAATGAAACTTGCAGTACCTGTCGTTCACTTAACAACACATCTTCTTACGTTAACTGCATGACGTCATCACTTAAAATATATGCAAAAGTAATTATGCAAATCGAAGTTTGAATCAAAAACTGAAATTTTTTCACAAAACTTCTTTATTTTCAAATACTTTAATTTCTTTTTGAATAATTTAGTATTTGAGCCTATAAATAAATGTATTCTACTAAACCAAGGTAATTTACTAACTCAAACTATTAAATTCAAGATGGCGGTCAAGATGGCGGGCCTATTACCAAGGAACGTTGCCATAACGACGGTTCTTAATTAAAAATTTATTGTTACCATGGAAAGTAATGAACAACACCAAAGCTGCTTGCATGCCAAATGGCAAGCTTTCATTTGTATTTTTTCGAAAACTTTGAGGGGGGGGGGGAGCATTCAAATGACACCACGCCCATAACCTGTAACGTTTAAGGGTTACGAGAAAAACGCGAAAGATTAAAGATTCTCTTAGAGAGAATCAAACCCACGACACACTAATGATGTCATATTGCGGGTTCGATTCGAACCTGGACTAGTTTGCTTTTCTTCCTCCCTTTTTCTTACACTTGCCTTCGGTCACATCCTCCCATGTCGAAATTGGTTAATTCTATTTCTGGCGATGATTGTATAGATAAAAACGCGTTTAAAACTCAACAAGGAAATGCTACTAGCACTAGCAGAATTGTGGTAAGGCAAGGTTCCTCATTAGCCAGTTGTTACAACCAACTATGCTGTTTTTAAAAGGTGATATTTTTTTTTAAAAATGCATGCACTTTAATCCTAAGTTCACATGCAGTTTGTTCAATAAAGTTCTGTTACTCGTGCGGTATCGTTATGTCTTTCAAGAAACTTATTTATCATGCTCGTTTAATCCAAATTGTGTAGAGAAACCAACTGACGATTAACATGCTTCGTTATAAAAACATTTTGAAACTTAGTATCACTTGTCAGAGAGCAGAAATAAACCTGCAGCAAGATTCAAAATTCTTAAACCTTGTAACACAACACAACACGATTCATGTTGTTGCCTATCTACATTGTTTCATATAAAGCAGGTACTTCGATTTATAGTATATACTTAATAGCCAAAAACTATTTATCATTCTCGGTAGTTCTACAGTTACATTCTGAGTCAAGATGGCCATCATGCAGTCACAACAGATTTCGCTTCTTCAGTAAACAGGCAGTAGAGGTTGTCTGTGATCAAAACTGCACTTAACCCTGTGGTCAGCAGACGTAATTTTTTTGAGGCACACATCAGCAAAAACAAGCCTTTTCTAGTCACTTGAGGCGTGATAATAATAACATTTCCCCAGTCTGTTGAAAAGGCAACTTGACACAAGTTCGAATAATTTCTCCCTACTTAAATGTTTAAAATGCGATAAAAAAAGACGTACATGAAACCGCGGTCTAATTTCTAAAAGTTCTCGCACGCAATCTTTTATTACGATGGCATTTTAAATACTTTCTGGTTAAATGCTTTTTAGCAAGTCATACAGGGCGTGTGCCATCATGAGAAATACTAACATTTTACAGGGCATGTACCAAGAACATCAAAATATAAAACTGACTTTCCTTGTACTTATTTTGACATATTTTTTACAAACTTTTGAGAGTGCGATAGAAGAAGTGGAAGTGGAATAAGCTCTCGTAATCGACAGATAATGCAAATGATTCATTAACAGCTTGAAGATTAAGCAAACAGTTTTGAAAGCACTAAATGTGCGCGCTGTTTAGTCAGATCTGTTGCTTCAATGATCTTAAGATTAATGCTCAGTCGATTTAGAATATCTGGGAAAAACCAGGCTCACGGTTAAAAGTAGGTGGAACAAGTTCTTTCTGACATGGGTTGATTGTTTCCTAGTATCGTCAAGAAAAATTATTCTCAACAGTGTACAAAATCAGACAGCCTTTAAAATGATAACACGATTGTTACCATCTTTTGGAAGCTTTTCTTGTTAATTATTGTCCGCAAAAACAAATACTTAAATGTTTAGAACTTTTAACAGGAAAAAGCCACTTGTTAATCTGCCGTTAATGTCATTATTGTCTTTGTTGTAACTATCATCATTACTATTGTTGCCACTACACTTAATACCGTTTTTACTAATACTATTAATACTACTAATACTACTATTACTACAACTATCACTACTACTACTACTACTACTACTACTACTACTTAACTACTACTACTACCACTCTTTAAAATTTCTGTTATTGCTTAGCTACAAATAGTGCTATTACCATTACTTTAACTATTACAACTACTACTATACATTAGTGTAATTATTACTTTTGCTTTTACTGTTGCTGTTAGTATTATTACTATTATCATTATTATTATTATTATTATTATTATTATTATTATTACTATTAATACCTAAGATGTTTGTGTGATCAATTCTTGAACAAACCTTGTGAGCCTTTCTCTTGTCCGCACGCTGATTCTGGAGATATATTCTGCTGAAGTTTGACACTATCACTGGAACTGGTAGGGCTATTACAAGTACACCACTCAAAGAGCAGAGACTGCCAACAATCTTACCAGGAACAGTACTGGGCACCATGTCTCCATACCTGCAGTAGGTGAGTAAATAAAAGATAGGGACAATATGTATACATGTAAATAATAGATAGGTACATAACATTGGTAGATGGGTATGTAGGTAGATAGGTTCTAGGTAAACAAATAGGTAAACATATAAATAGTTACATGTAGGTACTAGGTATATATCAAATATGTATAAAACAGTAATGGCTAGAACTTGTTTTGGGCTGCCATATGCATAAACCATTCATATTTCAAATACAGCTGCGAATTCTAGTGCCTGTTAAAACAGTCACAAAATGTACATACTGGTAACACATTGTACATGCAACATTATAAAATAAAAATATAACCTTATTATATTAGTTCAAATAACAATTAATTATTATGGCGACTTTTTCCCCCTTTTTTGTTGGGGAGGGGGGGGCGGGAAGAAATGATTCATATTAAAACTATGTTGTTTTTGTCTATATTTTATTAAGCTGCTTCTGAAAGCAAATACTCAACGTATGAAGCCTTATTATCAGCGAGAAAGAGTGAGGTAAAAGTTAGAGGTCAGTCTGGTATGCCCATACTAAGATTTATTTTTAAACAAATACACAAAAATGTCACCAGTCACAGGAGTCAACAAACCAGGTTCAAGGTCACTTTTTTAATTGGGGAGGGGGGAGAGGAGTGGGGATAGGCCTGGCCCATAATTGGAAAAAAAACTGCACACCTTTTTTAAATTTCTTGGTCTTACTCTCAGGGAAAGAAATGTACAGTTACACCTACTGTTGCTATAAGTATAGTCAGTGGCACATTTTAACATCATGGTACCGTGATGTATTATAAGCTCACAATGATTACGAATGCACTACTTAATTTAATTATGCAAATTTGAATTAATTCCAGATTTTTAGGAAGACATTCTATCTAGTTTATTTTTTTGAATAAATGAGACAAATTGTGGCCGATCAGCATCATGTTGCCCCCCCCCCTGCAACTTGGAATAGGCACAAAGTTTGCATTAGAAAATGGTGTATAAACTTGGGTGAGCTAATAACTGGAGTATATGCCATGGACAATTACTCCAAGTTGTGAACTACATGGATTGTAAGTTATTTTGACTTTTCTGAAAAATGTATATTTCTAAGGTACATATTTGATCTTTCAATATTTAAAAATACCCCAAAACTAGGAACAAACCAGATTTTTGTCGTAAACAAGCTGAAAAATGTAAAGTAGAATAGACCAACAGTAGAACAGAAAAGGTTCATAAGCTACATGTAGGTGCATGGTGCTTTGCCGGATAGCATCTGATCACAAATGGGAAACAACATCTGAGTTTCAAGTGTTAATTTGTTTGTTATCTGGCTTTTCGTCTTTTATCAGATACACAAAACAACAAGTGAGGTTAACAGCATATACAATATTTATAAATACACTGCAACAAACAAACAAGACAGAGATTATACATTCAAGCAAGTGTCTGTTGTATTCCGTGCTTTCACTGCAAGTATCTCCAAATCTTACTTGGTACGAAAATATATCACTATATAAATAATAAAACATTTCCTACCACAAGACTTTTTTTTAAGGAAATAGCAGTCTAGCTTAAAAGTTGTATACTGAAATTAAAAACTGCAGAGACATTATGGAAAGATCTGCTAGAATTTAAAATAATAAAGCAGAACAACTGTTGAACAAAAATGTAATGAACTTAAAAGTAAGGGCAAGAGATGAACTGTAGCCATAAATCTCCTTTATAATTACATATTTAAGTAGACTGGAAACTTGTTTATCTATGTTTTGACTACATATGGTCAAATTGATCTTGAGTATGTCAATAAAAAAAACTTCAAATCAAAAAGTAAGTGTCATCATTAGGTCAGACCTATATTGTGATGGGGGGTTGAAGGGTGGTGCATTTTATTCCATAGAAACAAAATGGACAAAACAAAATTTGTAATATTACAGCACTGAAATGATAAAAAAGAACTACAGTACCATCAAAAAGATTCTACTTGTGCTATGAATCCAAATCCTATCAATTATTAATTTGACCAAAAATAAATTATACAGAGATGGCCTTCTTTGGTGAATTCTCAGTGTAAAACTTTAGGTCAATTACTTACAACAATACTTAATAATAGCTTTTGATACTGGAAATTCCATTAGACATCCCTTTCTTTTTTAGTTTTTAAGGGAACGAACTATAAAATGGAGGCCAGCTGGTAAAGTTATTTGATGAAGCCCACATGTTCCACTCAAAAAAGAAATTGAAACTTATTAGTTCATCTTATGGGTGATTAAAAATATATTTCCTGTATTGGAACATATTCCTTCATGAATTTTTTTCCTTATCAAACTATCAATGCTGCTGCAAATAAAGCAGCAGAGATTCCTCAATGAATACTAATCCTTGTCAATATACATATAGCTGAATGAACACTGAAAATAAATTAGTCTTTGGTGATCCGAGTCCCAAACAAGAGTTAAATTGCAAATTGTTCACACCGTGTAACCCACTTCAAATGGGTTCCTTAATTATTGGATTATTGAAATTAGAAAACTTAAAAGATCTTCTGCAGACAGATGCTTCTCAAATGAGCTCAGTGAATATAGAATTAAAACTAGGGGATATTTCTAATTTCTCAAAAAATATATTTACATCCAGCCACAGGAGAGTTGAGATGAAAGCCTCATTGAAAGTTGCCGCTGGTGACTCAAGCACTTGGAATGAAACCAAACAAAGATTTGCTGATTCACTGTGACTAAAACCAAAATATCTAGTGATATGAAACAATGTTTCTGTGTTTGTTACTGATTTGTAATCAGTATATCGTAACATTTTGAAATCCCATTTTTACAATATAAAAGAATTGCCAATCAAAAAATTGAAATAAACACCACTTATTGTGGAGTGAAAAAAACTGTTCTGAGAGTTTCACCTGGGTCATTTTACTGGCTTAACAAGGAAAACCTATATTTCACCAATGTTCACTATGTCAATACTATACTCTGAAACTCTTTCCACAGTTAAACAAATATTATTATAAAAACACAAATATTTGAATTGGAACACCTTTAAGTCTACAAAATCAGGAAAAACAAACATTTATAGGAAAAAACACCAGAATATAAGCAAAACAACCAATGTGACTGTGCATAAGGTCTAAACAGCCAAAATACTTTAATGCTGACAAAATTAAACACTTTGAATAACAAAATAAGAACAAGAAAAAATATTTTCCTTATTAAACTTCGTGAAATAAAAGTTTCATTGGTGGCATCCACTACCAGGGCTTTACCAAACTAGTTTTTATGTCAATATTGACATTGCCATTAAAACTTGTTATTGGCGAAGATATATCTTAAGTGCATGGGAAGGCCAAAAGAAAGTTTATAAGTGCAGAGCGTGTAACCTGTAATGTATGAGAACTAGCCATTAAATCAATTTCATACTATAAAATTTAAAGCAATAATAATGAAAATAATGGACAATAATCAAGAACATATTTTTAACTATTTTTGTCTGTCACAGAAGTCATTTCTTAAAAACAATTTCACTTCTACATCTTTGTTGAGGAAAACCATTACACGCCTAAAAATATGGCAAAGTAGAGCAAAAACTATTTAAACCAAAATTTTTAACGATTTTCTTAGGAACACGTGCAAACTCACGCTCAGAGATTCTTCGCTATGCAACCGTGTACTTCAAACTTAACTACACAATTGCCTTCCATCGGATTAAAATTAGAGTAGCCATTTTCTTCACTATATGAAGTGACAACAAAGAAACTGCTCACCTACTTCAAAACTTATTTTTATCGACGGCAAAAGCCGGTGACATATCACCAAATATCAAACACATGCTTCTTTTAAAATAATATAGCCTGAGGCAAAAGTCAGAGAAACAAAAGGTGGAGAAACGTCGACTTTTTTGCTATCTGACTATGTACACGCAGAATTATATAACAAGAAATCTATCTTCACTTAAAAGACCACCCAATATTCTCCAACGCCATTACATCTTACAATTCAAATTACGTAAATTGCTGGAAAACGCATGTAAACAAGAAGTTAAACTCTACAGGAAATTAATGTGCAATAATACCCCGCCGTGTTGCCTAATTTTTTAAGCCAGTATTTTGGGGGAATTCTTCTTCAAAATACTTCCCCAAATGATCGTTTTCAAGTGCCTCATTTCCTCATTTTTAAATGTCCAGCCTCCCGCTGCGAGCGGGTGCTTGAATATTAACACTGCAAGAACTTCTCGTTTGACAATTTATAGGCAAACTGTGCCCATCAGAGATGGCATGAAATAAATTACTCAAACACTGACACTGTGTCACTTCAAGTCGTCAGTAACGGTTTATCAGCTTTAAACTTCGGCCTTCACAATTCAACAATTGACTGAAGCATGGAGATGACATTTACACATTAAAAACTCGGAGAACAAAAACGCGTTAGAATATAAAGTGAACTGCTTCTGACAGAAATCAGACTGGCGATTATAAGCTGGCGCTGAACCGTACAAAAATGACAAACAACTGCACAAGTGTTTTCCGCTTCAGTAAACATATAATGTAGCTGTGGTATTTAGTAAAAAATACTGCCATTTTTATTTTATTTTATTGAATGTCATACGTCGAAGGTGAAGCAGATTGTCTTGATAGTAAACAACTACTTAGTATTTGGGTAATGCAGTTTCTTTAACGCCAAAGGCGGCTAACGATAAAGCCTCCTCCACGGTTCGCACCCTGATTTTTCCGTCAAGGTATTTTTCTCACTTTGCCTAAAATCAATATTGTACAAAAACTACTTCAACAAAACTTATAAAAACAATAACAGCTATAAACATTAACACATTTTCCGCCGTAGAGAAGTGGAACCTTTTTGGAGTTAATTTTCTCTATTTACCGTAACTAGCAATTCAGTGAAAGATACGCGAGAAACAAAAAAAAGTGTTCGATAACTGGTAACTTTTCGATAACCAATGCGGCCACATGCAAGCGGAATGGAGGATTCAAAAGGTTTGCTCCCCGGTGTAAATCATGAACAAATTATAGAAACGATTTAACAGGAGTACACGAGTTTCTGAAATTAAGACGCTATATATTTCTATAAAACGGGCAAATTGTCTCGTGTTTGAATCTTTTTCGTTGTAAAATAATAAAACAGAATCGAAGATGTCGGGCAAAACGCAAAAATGTAAATATTGGTTTCCCATATACAGAAATCCGCTTCCTAAATTTTCTTATTTAGTATGTATTTCCTTTTCATATTCACTGAGTATTTTGCAGGTGTAAACAAACTATCAAGACGGGAGAAAGCGATAAGAACGAAAACTCACTTTCTCAGGAAAGTTAAGCCGTCACAAAAAGTTGCTTTTACTTTACGAAACTTTAACCCCAAGCAAGAAGCTTAATTTTAGCGTAAAAAGAGACCCAAAACGCCCAGAAACCTTTGACATAAACTTTGCTAATTTGAATAAAAATTATCTGCTTTTGAATGTAAACATGAAGCGAAATTCTAACTTACCCGAGTGTTGTCATCGTAACGATGGTATACCAGAAACTAGCGGGAATACTCGTAAATTTTGTGTCAGCCACGTTCTTCTCGACATAGTACATAACTGTTGCGAATATAATGACAGCCATTGAGAGAGAAAACAGTAGAAATCCCAGTTCGGAAGCGCAGCTTTTTAAAGTGTAGCCAAGGATGCGAAGCCCTCTGGAATGGCGAGAAAACTTGAAAATTCGGAAGATCCTAAATACTCTGAGTGTTACAAACGCCCCGCTTATACTGTTATTCGGCATAAAAAGCCCAATGTAGAATGGCAAAATCGCAACCACATCAATAATGCTCAATAAATCTCGAGCGAAGAGAAAGCGATTCGGAGCTGCATATAAGCGGGCTAAATATTCTACAGTAAACACAATCACACAAGCTGTTTCCAGACCAAAAAATATAGGTTTGTGCTTTGTTCCACAAGTCTGGTTTTGGCACGGTAGAGTTTCAACAACAGTGCTGACAACACTGACGGCAATAAAAAACCCTGTAATATAATAAAACACGGTTGCGACTTTGGAGCTCTGGGGATTTTGAAAAGCAGTCCACAAGCGCTGTCGAATCGGAAGATCGGGGTTATCATCATTATTCTGCGAGGAATCATCTGCTTTGTCGGGCTCAATCATCCGCTCCATGCACTCTTTTTTCCTTTCACGAAAATCCTCCCAGCAGCAGTCATGCACCACTTCCTCCGAAATACCAAAAAATGAAAGCTCGTCTTCGAAAGAAGACACACACTCTCCCCGTGGGTAATGAAGCTTTCCATTTCGATAATAATTCAAAAGATGGCGAAACAGATCTGGATCGCGATCAAAGAAATATTCTTTGGTCTCCGCATCGTAAAAGAATTCCTTTTCTCCACTACCAAGTAAGGTTTCTGGGAATCTTGCCAGAGTGTTGCGCCATGTTTCAAAGCGGCGACCACTGACATTAATTGTCACTCGTTCGTCGTTTTTTTGCGAGTCTGGTGGTGCTGGCATAGGCGATGTAGCTAGGGGTACCCATCCGATAGCCGCCGCACGAGCAAACGGTAGCCAAGCTCCTACATCCGCCGCCATATTGATCAAGTTGAGTAGTCACACACATCGAAGTTGAAAGAACTTTCTCATCAACTGTGTAAGAGTTGACTGGGTATTGGGGACAGGTGCAATCGCTGGCCCTCTGTCGTCGACTCACAAACAGTTTAATTTATTCCAAGCAGCGATGAACCATGCACCGCACGCTTTCTCGCTTCCTGATAGGCTAAATAGCTGGTTCAAATAATCACCAGAAATTTTCAGAGTACACCAGTTTCGCGCACTTTGAAAACGCGAAACTGTCACGACAAAACCAAAAGTTTTCCCCCGTATTCTAAGAATAAGTTTTCCTCTTTGTCTCTGATAAGCCAAGGAAACGAAACAAATCAGTTTTGAAAACGATCGTATTATAGCGCTTCAGAGTACGCCAGTATAATGGTTGAGAGAAAATAAAAAAAAGCTGGGACGCGCACAGTGCGGGAAAAAAACATTTGGTTCATGTTGTTGTTATTACAGAACGCTCAAATGCCAACACCATAATATCTCATGCTTTTTTCCCGACTTTAAATTGATTCTTCTCAAAAAGTGTGTAAAATAGCAGATTTTCGAAGTACTTTACACGACGTGTTTCTAAGTTCTTTCCAGGCGATAATGATTCGAAACGCTTAATTGTAAGGAATATCGTTAATTAGCATTCAAGTGAACAAATTTCAACTCGTCACCCAATCACAACCTTGAATCCCGACTGTTTGATTGATAGATTTATAAACACTGACAGGGTTTCCATTGTCTTGTTGTCAACTATTCCCGCGAAATTTGCAAATAGAGTAGAAGGCCTGTATTCTTGATTATAGTACCACTGACTTTCCGGGTAAGGAGCTAATTTTCCCAGGCAAAAACCATAAAAAACAACACAGGAAAGAAAGAGTAATCGTCTTCACAGACCTCATTAAACAGTGCGGTAGAAATGGGATAGTAGCCTTGTTTGTGTTAAGTCTTTACTAAGTCCTTGCATTCACACAAACATGTCCTCGCCACGTCATTAATAATATAACGAATTCGTATAGAACTGAACGGCCTCAAAGTTTGAAATAGTAAAAAAAATAATAATAAATACAATGTGATGCCCAAACCAGAATAATTCCACACCAAAGTTAGGAATCTCGAAGGAAGTTTGAAAGCAACTGGCTTTCATCTGCCGCGTGTTTAATGTTCGACGACTATTTGTACTCCAAAGTAATTTCATTTACTCGAATACTTCGCATTCTTTTTTTGCTAATTCTTAACTTGATGTTGCGAATCTTTTTTATGTCTATGGTAGCAGTTTACCTCTAAATCATCAAACCTGAATTAAAAGTTTGAGTAAGAATGTTTTCCCGAATATATTTCTTTCTTTGTGTTGAACATACTCGGCTCAAGCCTGCCTGATGTATTTTTAATCGTTTCTGGCTCAATAAACAAACGTACTTAGTAGAGGTTAAAATGGTCTAAAACTTTTCAAATAAATTGTAGACGTGCAAAGCCATCGCGGCATATGTAACAGATTCAAAGGATTAAAAGTTTGTGTTTAAAACTTATTTGCAAAGAGATACGGGATAATACCGAAAGGAAGCGATGTAGAATCGAAGAAATGCAAAATAACAACGAAGACTCTCTAATTGGGGGGAACACACAGACATAAACAATCTTAATTTGAAGCCTTTTAGAGCGGTTTTCTATATTTGAGTAAAGCTGAACTGAGAAATATTGGCGACGGTAGTATTAAAAAATTCACGAGTCTCATTCTCCTCAGTCCTTAGGCCAACCAGGCCATTAACGCGTCGTCGCACACAGAGACGGCAAGTGTTAATTAAAGCGAGATTCACTGAATAGCAACTCGCTTGCTTGTGGAGAGCTGAGGACAAGACAATATGGCTTTGCACAATGCAGCGCTGAGCAAACGGACGAAGGAAACCACTGATCTAACCCACAACAGCTGCCTGCCATAAATTCAAAGCCCAATCGGCCGAGCCTCCAGGCTCCGAGTCACGTGCCACAAACACCTGTCTCATTTTAGCCTTCCCGCGATATTCTATTCTTTTGAAAACACCACGAAAATTGGCTCGCCGAATGTTATGCCAGTCAAAACAAAATAATTATCAGGAAAATCTACGCCCGAAATTGCTGAACTGACCAAAAAACCGCATTATTTGCAGAAGAGCCGCGCTTTTGAAACAAAAGGACGACTTTCAGTTCACCGCTTAGCAAAAAGATACCTGGAAGCCGCCGCTCTTCACCATGGCTACAATGGCGTCTCATCTCCGTTAACCAAATGGACGATAAAAAGTTTCAATTTGAATTAGAAAGCAGTCAGTCGGTCGATTTCCTTGCAAGAGACTCGTTGATTTAACACAAATAACAATTGTGTGTACCCTGCCTTCATCAAGATCAAACGATCCGGAAGTTGACTCCGCACTATCAGACTGAAAATTGAAACCAAAAAAACGGAGCAAAAAATCTTTCCAATCACTGAAAACTTTTAAAGTGTTACTTGGTCTCTTCAACTGTTCTGTGTTATAATACTTGTAAAAACCAGCGAGTATTAGAGTGAGTAGTAATACTATTATCGATAAAACTGCCAACCGAGTGCTCGTTTCAAGCATCTGGTAAACATGACCCCCGTCTAGTGATCAACAAAGAAATTCCGTCCGCTAGGACTAAAGTTGCCAAGCACTTTTCAATAACAACAATAAGCCGACTGTTCCGAACACTGTTTTAGCAAAATTTAGCAATTTTTGCACACTAGTGATTTATGTGTTGCTAGGTCCACACAGTATACCTAATTTTAAAATGTACTTTTAATTATAACTAAAAGTATTAACACAAGTGTAAGAAGACATCATGGGTGCATAGTACTTAAATATATAGGCACCATCTCACCAGACCATGGTGCGATAGCAGGCACTATCGGTTAACTGCTCAGGACACCGAAAATCATAACGGAAGTAAAAACATGAGAATATGAATGGAAATGAAAAAGAATTAGCGAGAAATTCGCACTATCAAAGGTGTCAGTTGTATTAGGATTTCACTTTGATAGTTACATATCAGTCTTTTCAGCTACTCTTAGAAACGGGCCTTCGTGTTATGTTGCATACCACTGGATTCAATAAAATGTGCATTAACATTTCAGTAGAATATAGTACTAGTATAGTTCAGTACGGTATAGGAAAGCAAACAAAGCAGAGCAGAGCAGAGCAGAGCAAAGCCAAGCCAAGCCAAGCCAAGTAAACAAAAGCCAAACGTAAAGTGAATGAACTAAAAGAAAGCAAAGTGAAGCAAGGTAAATTAAAGTCATGTGAAAGCAAAGTAAATACCGAAGGTTAGTTCTACAAAAAAACCTGCTCCTTGTCGGCGACATTTGCAATTGTTTCTTGAACGATTGCTAAGTTATTTAATGGGGCGTCTCTTTGGAAAAAGTCCGAATCCGAATTCTGAATCCTAAATAAAATTTTTCGTTTCTCTTGGAAAGTACAAAACGGATTTCAAATCCTTTGATAAGAATTCAAGGGGATAAATTTGAATCCAATACTTAAGAATCCTGATGGGCAGGAGCGTTTCTTTGTGAAAAGGGTCCAAAAAATAAATGTGGCAAACGGTCTTTGCACTAAAACATGCAGCCCCCTTACAACTCATTCATTAGAAAATAGTTACCCAACACCTCTTCGCAGAAAACGAAATTGCTGCCATTTCGGACCTCGCGGAAAAACGTCAAATGAGCATTATGGGCGTACTAAAACATCTGGAAAAATCGCTTTATGAAATTTTTCGTTTGTTTCGCAAAAAAAAAGAGAGCGTGTAATACCTTTCGAAAACCCAATATCGGATTTTCCCCGCGACCTGACACACCCTTAATGATACGTTCAGCGGTTCTTCCCCTTCTGATCGACCAGAGTGTTTGTATGGCGGGAAACTTGCACGTACATATACGCACCATATGACGTCACGCAAAATTGTTTGTTTAGCAATTGTATTGGTCGATACTTCCTTTCCGCCTGTGCATCTTGACTTCAGGGCGTGACCAAAACCAAAAATGAACTTTGGAGGGCAAAAAAAAAACATCAAAACCAATTGAACGTTCCGCGAGAAAATTACTCGCATGGCAGCCCTAACTCGCAAATTTTTAAAAAAAACCTGTAAAACACGCAAAACAGCATTTGACTATTGTCAACCTGACGATAGGCTTGAGTGCTAACATTTGTAATCTGTAAAACCAAATGTTTCCTGGAAATAACTTTGTATTGTTTTTTTGTTACTGAGTGTTAATTAAGTTCCTTGTTTAATTATTCTTATTTACTTGTTGGTTCTATCTGCTAATTTGTTTGAATTTTAAACTTTTTGGGTGGAATTATCAATGTTCTCTTTTATTCCTTCCCCACTGCATCATCTTTTCCTTCGTTATTACATGTTTTTGTAACTACGTTCATCCTTTTTAACTATTACTTATGTGCATATGTAGTGATAAAGGATTAATAATGAAAAAGTGCGACAATTTTGAAAAAAACTATTGCCTTGCTCCATGTCAATTATTGATACAACAAACACACGCCCATTTTCAGTCAGTTTGGCACCAAGGCGACCTGTGCACAGTTTACACTGGGCCGGATCACAGGAATTCCTGCGGTCATACAAACCGTTCCGTAACAGTCTTTGGTATCCTGCCATGGATTTTTTATATGCTTAATTATTGTTCTTAAATACGATGTACTGTAAATATTAGGATCACGGCGAAGTCTACAAATTCGACACGCGAGGAAAACAACGGTTGCGGGTAGAGAACAGACATTTGGTAAAATGGAAACACAACTTTGAATTTTTTGTATTTTTACACTTTAAAATAAAGACT
>JAOBYE010042122.1:5479-22100 GCA_025403585.1 Parazoanthus swiftii | reverse complement strand
TGAAAATTTGGAAACCGACCTCGACTTGAAGTTATTGTTTATGGCCAGTGGGGCGTATTATGCATACGGTCTATGGTTTGATATTTTTGAGAGTAAAAAGGTTAAGGAAATGTGACGGCAAGCTTATTTTATAATAGAAAGGTGCACTAATCTTACTCTCTCTCACGATGCCTTGAAAGGTCTTGGATTTGTCAGAACTGATTCTTGAATTGAACGTTTTAAAAGTCTGATAGTGCTCAACAAATCTCGCAACTGGCCATGTTTTCAGCGTTAAGGCCAGTTCACGCCAGCAATTTTTGGCGCAATTTTTGTCGCGATTCCCATTGCAATTTGTCTAGCACTCGCGATGTTACTTCCAAAAGTACATGTAAAGTACCTGCAATTTCCGTGAATTTAAGTGCCACGAAACTTGCAATGTTTTGAACAATTTCGAAACTTGATACACGTGGCGGCGAGAAAAGTTGCTGTGGAAATTGCGACAAAAATTGCACTAAATGTTGCTAGTGTAAATGGGCCTCAACTATGAAGAGTTACTTTGCAGTCATATTTTTTAGACCTCGCAAGGGCGGAATCTCGCGGTACTCTTGTGCCTTTAAATGGACGAAAAAGTTTACTATTAAAGTTTCTGCTTTGTTTTAGATTGTAACAAAACGAAATGAATACGAAGCAGCGTCGATAATGACCTTGTGTGGTACAGGAACAGTCGAGTAAGTCAGAAATCGCGATGGGAGCCTCGTGCACTTCAACCTCGTACCTTCACTTTCCCAAGTACGCCAGAGTTTCGAGGTTGGCCGTCCTTGGCCTTGGGACTCTTGCCGTCCAACTGGGTAGAAGTGAATAAGTACTCGACACACCACATTTTTGCCACTGTTTTATTGCTGCACGACACTTGGAGTCTTCGCTGCTTTTTGGAACTGAGTTGTTGCTTTTTTAGTTTGCATCAATCAAACACAGCAGATTAACAAACTGTGTGAAACAAACACAACAGATTAACAGACTGTGTATGGTGACAAATATAGAACTTGGTGTTCTTGATCGACGCGAGGACGCGTTTATTATTCATTCAATTATTCGTTCATTCATTCATACATTCGTTCCTCCATCCATCCATCCATCCATTCATTCATTCATTCATTCATTCACGTGTTCGTAAGAATTGTTATTTCATCGCGAAAACAACCTTGAAACAAGTGTAACCCGGCAGAAAATACTTTAATCATTGCGTCGTCGGCTTGCGTTAATTTTAAGAGCCGATATTCGGAGTAATCAGTATTTGTTATCAGAATAGTTATGTTCCGTTTTGTGCCTGTGCCCATTATGCGTGCGTGTTTCCGACCTAACATTTTAATTTGTTCAGTGTAATTTGGCTTTCTCTAGTCCTTTAACTTGATAGTTATTTAGCAGCCAAACCCTTCAGTATTAATGTGTTGTATGTGTCAAATTATTTATTTGATTGCAACCAATAGGGGTAAATAAGTTATTGTTGTTGTTGTTGTTGTCGTCAAACTAAGAGCGCTTGCGACCTTACGCCTAGGCTTGCGTTGCTCGCTGTGAGAATTTACGATTTACAGTACAGATCTGCTGACATTTTATGTCTGGTAGGAACAGCGTCGCCCCAATGGCCGGAAAATTAGGCTCGGTTTGAGATAAGAGTTGGAAAAAACTTCAGTGCGAGAAAAAACCTTCAAGGATTGCACAACTTTGAAGCATTGGTAAAATAAAAAACAACCGCGAATTCTCTTTCTTTTTTGGTTCGCTTAATATTTCACTGAGAAAAAACTGAACGCCGGCGAACTGCCGATAGCTTTTTGAAAATGAAGACAATGGGAAGAAGCTGTTGTCTTCAAGCATTCTCTTAAAGTGCAATACGTATTATACACATTCAAGGAAATGCATGGAAAAACGTATAAGAAATCATTGCAGCCAAAGTTTGACTGATATTGATTTGCACGGAAATAATCAGTCTATTCCCCCCTCGAACACAAAGTGATCGGCGTTTCAAAATAGTTATTTTTTTTTTAATTTTCCGTGGTCTAGTTCTAAGAAATAGATACATGTAATCTGATACGAGTTTGGATAATATAAACTGTTGTGCTTCATAATCAGTTTTGCGCTCTTTTTTATTGTAAGAACCATTTTATAAGAACGTTGAGGCTGAAAAAAATTCCAAAATGTAACACCCGAGTATAGGCTGTTAGTAGCCTCTTGTTAAAAGAGCGTCAAAGCTGAAAAAATCCCAAAATGAACGAACAGGCTAAGAACATGCTGAGGTTTGGGGCACGTAGAGAATAATTATTTTACAAACTGTATTCAGTTGAGATAATTTCAAAGTGTTTTTCAACTGTAAAATAATCCGTAAAGGCGATGTTACACGAGGCAATTTTTCATACAACTTGTCTTGCAATGCCGTTGCGAAACAAAAAGTATGAGCTGTTGCAGCGTGTTGCGAGACAAGTTGCACTACAAATTTCACCGTGCGCAATGGCCTTTATACCTTAATACTCGTGTAACTTCGCCTGATGGCTAAAACAGAATTAGCTAGTTACACTAGTACATCTTTTAAGAAAACACTGAATTACAAAATACTTTGATTGAAGTAGAGGCAGCGTCCTCTAAATACAAAAAATGTCCACTTGGTTAATGAATCACCCTAAATAGGAACATTTTAATAGCAAGGCCGAAATCCTCAAACTAATGCAGCCTTGGTCATTAAATAAGACATTCTTTTAACAAGAGTATAATTATTCATGCCAGGCCCGTAGGCAGGGGGGGTGCGTACGCACCCCCCTTCCCAACGGACCCAAAAAGGTCCGCATTTGCGGGTTTGATAAGACGATGAAAAAGCCCGATCGAAACATTTGGTGCTACCGTAAATCAAAACGACTAAAAAAGCGGTCATAAGTCTGTTTTCCCCATAAATTTGGCTTTTGAGAGTCCAAGTTTACAAAATTCGCACCCCCGACAAAATTCCTGCCTACGGGCCTGCATGCCTTCATATCTTACTAGTTTTTTTTCTGGGTTTATTAGTATATAAAAATATCATTAGCTCAGTACTGAATAACCGGGCCCGTTCTTTCGAAGATTCAAGATTCAAAACATCTAGTTTTCTTTTCATGCTTCTGGTAGTATTTATATTTGCCCGTTCAGTCTTCAAAGGAGGCGGAAAAAGAAAAGCGTGCGTACTGGAAGAAAAATTTGGCCCCGAATTATCTTTTGCTGCGTCATCATCACCGCCATGCGTATGGCGCGGCGGCATATCATCAATGGCGGCCCGCAAACTCTGGCAAGACATTCTTGTGTCGTGACATCAGATGGAGTGCAATATGACACAATATGTTTTCCAATAGAATATCAAGATGATTCATTTTATAGCCTATTGTAGTGTTACCTTTTTTAGCAGTAAAATTGAGCTAAATGTTTTTGAAAATGACCCTTCGGTATAGAACAATGCGCACTTGAATAGAAGTGGAATAAATAATGACCAAGCTGGTATCCCAGAAACCTTAGCGACACCACGCCTACACTCGCAGCTCATTTGAGTGCAAAGTATTTGTATTTGATCTCTTTTTTTTTGAGCGTGGTGCATCGAAGGAAATGTGGGCATTGAGGAAACATCCGATGAGCATGTAAGGGTTTAACTTCCCGGCCGAGTAAGAAACAGTGAAGAATTTTATTGTGTGCTGGATGGATTATAGGGCTCCGAAGAAGTGAGAGTTTGATACAATCATGCGTGAATACAAAGTTGTTGTGTTGGGTTCGGGAGGAGTTGGAAAAAGCGCTCTGACCGTTCAGTTTGTAACTGGCCAATTTGTAGAAAAATATGATCCAACCATTGAAGACTTTTATCGCAAAGAAATCGAAGTCGATGATACACCATCGATTTTAGAAATTCTCGACACGGCTGGCACAGAGCAGTTCGCATCCATGAGAGATCTATACATCAAGAATGGGCAAGGATTTCTTCTCGTATATTCGCTAATAAACCGACAGACGTTCGCTGATTTGAAGCCGATGCGTGACCAGATTCTCAGAGTAAAGAATTCAGACCACCAACCTATGATAATTGTTGGAAATAAAAGCGACGTGTTCGATGAGCGAGAAGTTTCGGCGAACGAAGCTCGAGCAATGGCGGAGGAGTGGAATTGTCCGTTTTTCGAGACCTCCGCTAAGACTAGAAGCAACGTCAATGAAGTGTTCGCTGAGATCGTACGAAGAATGAAAACTAACACAAAGGGATCTTCAAGAAAAAAGAGCTGTTGTAGACTTCTTTGACCACTGCCAGCAAAGAAGCCGGAAATTTGTTTGTTGTGAAATTCTATGACTTCGTCTTTGCCGAGAAGCTCGACTGCGACTGACGATAAGCCAGAGTTTGGTGGCTGATATTAATCGCCGAATTGTTTCAATGTGATAAGTTTATAAACAGTAAATTTCTGGCAAATTTATTCTATCTTTAATCAGCATTATAGTGAAATCTTTGATCGTTGTATGCACTTACGTAGATGATCTGCGAGTGCAATTGGCGGGATTTTCTATTTGTTTCGAGATGTTTTAATGCGAAGGTTTTTAAACCGAGTAGCTTCTACCTCGACACAATTATTACGTTTTGAGTTGTTGTCATTGCTTATTCATAAACAGTTTCAGTTGCAAGAGGAGAATATGAGACTCAAGGTTTGTCTCAATTTTTATACACTTGGAAATGTAGTTTTTGTACAGTTTGAAACAGTTTAGAATAGCCATTGGGGCACTTTAATGGGTTCATTTCTGTGATGGCGCTGTCAAAGCCATGGAAACCTCGAGGAATTTTTAAAAAAATAGCGGCTTGAAGAAACAATATTTTTAAAACTTACGACAGCTGATTAGTGTTATTAGGTGACAGCATTGTTAGGATCTTATTTTTGTTAAAATAGTTGAATTAAGTCCAAAATGTTTTTTTAATTAAAAATAGACTGTCACAGTTCTATTGATATAGATATAAATTTTTATAATAGTGATGGTGTAAAACTAGCTTTTTTGTCAATGTGCGTTTGTTAAAAAATAATTTTTGAATTGAGAAACATGGCAACATTTGTCACATGAACTTATTTGCACCAACTGTTGTAAATAGTGGGGGGAGGGGAGGGGGTATCTATGAGTTTTAGAATAAAGTGAAGATCTTTTCATGTTGCTCAGAGTTTGCATCACAACAGGTTGATTCAAAACTGCAAGAAAATTTACGAATTACAGTTGATCCAAAATATCTGTCAGAGCATGTGAGCTCAAGCTTTACTCATGGTGCTCACTACTCCTGGAAAATTCCTTGAATTTTGCAGTTTTCTTCCAGGGCCCTTGAAAATTCCAGTAAAAACAGATAATTTCCCTGTACTTCTGGAAAACTCCTGGAATTTTGTAGAAAAATTTTCAACATTATTTTATAAACAATTTAAACCCTGCGGAAGCATCTGTATTTTAGAAGCATTTAATTTGTATTTTGTCGAGACTCAATTTCAGGAATTTTCTTTGTGGGGATTTTGGTCATTTTTGTCCAGTTTTGCCTCGACTGGAAAGCTGAAGAAATTACTTGAGATTTGGGGGTTAGGGCTTGGAAAAATATTTTTTTTTACCCTGGAGAACTCCTGGAAAACTCTTGGAATTTCATTAACATCAGTCAGTGTGCTCCATGTTAATCAATGTGCAGTAGCAAATAATTCTTAGGATGTTTTGTGAACCTGCTAATGAAGTACAGTAGTCAGCTTGATTCATGTTAGTTAATTTTGTTGTGCCATTAAATATCTGTTCAGTTCTTAAGAAAATCATTTCCTCAGTGAAACTCTCACACCCTGTCAGATCTGCCAACCCCTGACAGTAAAAGAATCTGGATGACTGAAAAATCTGGAAAATGAACAAATTGTCTGATTTTGGTATTCATACCTCAGGGACAGAGGAGCTGGGGGAGGCTTCTCAAAATACTCTCAATATTGTTAAACTATAACCCTTTTAGAGTAATTAAGAATCTAGGTCTAAGACCAGTTTCAGTCTGCTCTCAAAAGAAAAAAATTAACATAATGGTTTGTTGAGAAAAAGGTTTTCAAAGTGGAAAGTATCGGCTGGATGTGAGTTAAGAAACTTTGGATTGCTTGGAAAAAACTTCTATTTGGTTGGATAAAACTTGTCATAATTATATTATTTGTGACAGGTTTATCCAAATACCGCAAGTTGTGGACTGCATAAACAAATACTACCGGTACTAGTTAAGCAATGCTTTTGAGTGAGATACCATGGAATATGCCATGAATCACTTGTATTTTATGTATACTCATGAGCCTTCAGGCAAGTGTGTATACTGTCAAAGAAATGCTAGTGAAATGTGGCATTTTCCACAGTAATCCACGAGAAAACATTGCATACCAGTAAATAATTTATGCAATGGCAATCCTGGCCTCTGGCTGTATTTTTCAAAGCATGGCATAGCAATAGCTATAGCAAAAATTTGAATTCTTGGCGATTCGTCTTGTCCTTGAAATTAGCCTTTCAAGAACTTGCAAGCAATTATTCTAGTTTTCCTGTGACTAACAATCTCTTATTGGGTAGCATAAAAATGGGGCAGACTGCAAATTTATGCTAGTGAAGAGTTTTATTACCGTAAATGATCTATTTAACACCCACTCTCTATTAAATTCCTCCTATCTAATAGACACCCAGTTCAAAGTAGGATTTTCAGTTAGAAGCCCCTCTATTAAATGCCCCGTATCTAGTAAATGCTCCCCCAAAGGGGGTGTTTATTAGACATTTGATTTTGTGTAACATGTTTTGTTGAGTTTTTTTTCGGAACAGTGCATGAGGATCACTGTGAAAGAACTTTTAACTTCACTATTTGCAGACTGTTGCAACAGTTACTTAACATTGTTTTGCACTAATCGCATGGTTTTGCTGTGTAAAATGTCAATATTAAGTCTAAAGTATTGATTGTAAAAATTAAACGCCTCTCCCCATAGACACCTCTTGTCTATTAAAGCCCTGGAAAAACCCTTGAAATTAAATAAACGCCCAGGGCATTGAATAGATTATTTACGGTATATGAAAAACAGTTGCTTCCTTCACCAGAGGTGTGCAAATCAGGGATTTGGGGGGCATGCAGTTGTAAAATGGGAGAACAGGGGGAGTGAGAAGTGGCCAGGGAAAAGGGAAATAAGGCGAGATGAGAGGGGCATTCTTTTTCCCTGGAAGCAGACTGCTATATCCTGTTCTCCAGATTCACATCTTTTGCTAAAGTCACTCAAAAACCCAAATTATCAGACTTCTGGTCAAAAAGGGGCTATTTTGTGAACTATATCAAACACCAATAGTGAAGAAACTGGCACATTGCATTTTTTAAATTAAAATATAAATTTATTTAAAGTTCTTAACCAACCTCAATCCAAATGCCCTGGGATTGAGGTTAGTCCTTAATGTGTTGTCAAATGGAGAGAGGAGGCAGGGGGACATAGGAGTCATTGCCTAGGCTCACATTTTATCTTAATTTTTCACCCTATCCAAGTATCCCCTCCCCCCAATTTATTCTCAAATATTGAATGAAGTTTAGGTGAGGCCACACCAATTTTATTATTTTGTTGTTTTACTGATTTAAGGACCAGAGGTAGTAAAAAACTAGATAATTTTATGGCTTATTTAAAAACCTCGGGCATGATCTGCACAAACCTGACAAGTTTTGACAATAAAAATGAGATAACTTTTCCATAACATCCCCCTCCCCCAACCCACCCCAATTTCTTATCGGATAAAAACAAATATCTTCAATCCTCAAAATTTTGAACTGGAAGTAATTTATCATTTGTATTTGAATGTTCCCTCAGTCAGTGTATGCAAAAATAGTTCCTTGAAGGAAAATATAAACCAAAAAGTCAGTGATGGAGGATATTGTGCAAAATTTTGGGTGAATGCAGAAACTGAGGCCAAAAAATGTGTGAAAATCATTCATTTGGTTTTGCCTAAATGTGAGCATGAATGCATGAACTCCACACCAAACGCATGATACTTGGCAGATCTGTCTGCATTAAACACCAATACAGAATGGTATATTAAACAAAATGTTTATTTTTAAAAGTAATTAAAAACATTTCCATAAATCAAACTAGATAAGTTCTGATCTTTGAAAAAATAAAACCTGGCCATGATAATTTAATTTTTCTTTTGCCAAAATTTTTTTTGCATTGCTGCAAAGACCAGGTCATTTGGTTCATAAATTCAACAAGAACTAAATTTGGTGTGGCCGAACAAGGTTTTAAGTAAATTTCTGTAGTATTACAGCTCTAATGAAGCACAAACTTGCTCAGCACACAACACACATTTTTTGTACAAGCTTTTATTTCAAAATTCAATTATTTTACTTTACTGTGACGATTGTTACATTTCAAGTGTTTTGTAATCAATAGAATGTGAAACTAAATACAGAGATGCTGGATTTATCTTATTTAAGTTCCTTTGCTGTATGTGGGGGAGGAGAGGGGGATTTGAAGAAATAACCCAATCATAAACCAAGAATTTTCTGCCATGTTGCAAATCACAGGCACTCTTTGGATTGGCCTTTTTCATTTGAACCATAGTAGCCATGTATTGTCTTTAATCTGGTGCATGGCACACTTGTGAGGTCACATTTATTAATAATCATCATTTCTGTCTCATGGAGAGTCGTGCAAAATTGGTGAGGCACTTGCCATCTCTAAATTCATATCATTCTGTTTATTATGCAACACTGTGTGTAGCTAGGATACCCAGTTTAAAATTTTACATTAAGTACCCCTTACTTGATTAGGCAAAGCACATATTGGTATATGCAACTATGTGACCCCTAAATAAATAAATCACATTCTAAGCCTTAAAATTCTTTAATAAAAATCTAATCTGGGACAATCTTGGAAAGCTTTGCAAAGTTTAGAAAACTAAAATTTAAGAAAGTTTCACGCAAACATTCAAGGTTCAAGCAATTTAACACACTGAAACTAAATACTAAACAGTAAAAAAATTAAGTTACTTTTTCACTAAGAGCTTTTTTTGACTTGTTTGCCTGGGAGCAGTTTTTCAAAGAGCAGATAACTCTATCCAGTTTATAAATCCCAATAAAGTGAATTAACTTTGCCAGCTGTCCAATAAAAATAAAGATTACATTATAATTATGTTATCTGGATATAGTTATCAACTCTTTAAATGACTGGACCATTTTTTTTGTGAGCTTAATTCATATAATTCATAAAGTACAGAATTCATATTAAATATCAAATCATTAAAATTACGGTAATCATAATGTACCAGTTGTTGAAATCCAGTGTCTTATTTACTTTCATGTATTTTCGACCAAACAGTTTTTAAAAAAAATAAACTACAAATTATCAGAGGTCAATTGTACTCTAATAATCAACTGAAAGTGAATTTGCATTCAAGAAGTAAAAAAAAACAACTATTGATCTTTTCCTCATTTTGCAATGATGATGAAACTTGTACTTTAACTCAAATATTATGATTCATAATTTGCAGAATATTTAATATTTGTAATACTCTTAAAATGCATCCAGTTTGCAGATTACTTTTAATTAGCTTAGGTAGTTTCAGTTCATACAAAACCTTGTGTTAGACTGACTAAAAATAATAATTATGTAGTTTAATTCAATCTCAAACTCTTATGACTCCAAAAATGTCACATCCCCTTGCCAGTGTTCAAACTAATTTTTTAGAGAAAGATTGTTGAATAGAATAATCATGCGATTAACAATGACCCATGCTAGCTGGACATGGACAGGTTACACAATGAAATTACTGAAAATTGATATAATTTTTCCAAAAGTGAAGGGATTGCCAGCTTGTTGAAAGTTTGACCAGAATCCTTTTCACTCTAAAACTTTCTCTTTCAGAAATTACAGCTTAATTAAGGTGGTGAAGGGATGTCTGTCTCAAACTTGGACTAGTTGGAAAATTGTTAATATATGAAGACAAACAGAACTTGGAGGAATTGAGAACTTAAAGTTGTAGCAACAAACTCTCTTATACTGATTACTATAGGCGGCACTGCAATTGCTAACAATGTTACTGTAAGAACTATCATATGATTATGTTTCCTTGATTAAGCTCCTGGAGACTTATTTTCTTGAGTGATTAAGGACTGGGGCTTGTTAGAATGCAGGGGGAGGAGCTTGACGTTAGAGGATGTTTAATAACTAGTTTTATTTGACTCAGTGGTGAAATGACTTTCATAGGCCTGCCAGAAGGTTATTAGTGGATTATGGCTTATATAATTTTTAGTGTCCCAGAATGAGGGCTTAATTGAATGAAAATGGAGGGGAGGAGGGGGGCTTAATAGAGGAAAACAATACAGTATTTAAATTAGAATTGCTCACAAACACTAAAACAACACATCT
This sequence comes from Parazoanthus swiftii, assembly GCA_025403585.1. Classification (NCBI taxonomy): domain Eukaryota; kingdom Metazoa; phylum Cnidaria; class Anthozoa; order Zoantharia; family Parazoanthidae; genus Parazoanthus; species Parazoanthus swiftii. Next base: position 11,715 of record JAOBYE010042122.1, on the reverse strand, counting down.
GCAGATATAACCTGCTATAAAATTAATATGAATAAAATAATGCTTGGGGTGAGTGTACATGTGTAAGATGACTGATGGTTACAGCAAGACCAGGTAACATGTTCATGGTGCTGTTTCCAACCAATGCTTAATATTTCAGCCATTACTTGTCAACCTACTTCCTATTAACATTCTGATCGTGATTCAAGGGTTATGCCATTAGTAGTCAGTTCCACTCCGATGTCTGTTTCATTCTGTTATACATTGTTACACCAGTTCATATTTAAGTGAATTCTTGATTGAGCTTGCTAAACAGCATGAAATGGATACACCAACCAGCTAAAACAAATTAAATTATAACAATGTGTAAGTAAACAACATGAGAATTAACATTGAAGAAAATCAAAGGTGATATTAATGATTTGTCCAGTGACTATGATGCATATGCTGTGTGTTGTGTGCCTGAATATGTAAAACAGTACTTTTAAAATATGTTAACAAACTACCAAATGAATAAATTAACATATGAATATTAATTAAATAAATTTATTTAGTTAAAAATAAGTACATAAATGCCACAATTAATAAGAAAATGTTTTCAAAATAATTATTTGGTGTTTAGGAAGATGAAATAGCTTTGGTAACATGTATCTGCTTTTATTAATATTACATTCTTGCCATACATTGTACATGTACATGTAACTAGAGATTTTTCGTAATTTCCAGAAGTCTAAACTTATAAGATGTAGCGCAACCTAGATACTCAGTAAAACCTAAGTAGGTAATAAAATTATATAACTTCATCGACTAATATTTTCAGCCTAATAACTAAAGGTTTTATTGTACGACTATATTAATAATAATTGTAATATTTGTGTGGCTTAAAAACCAAATTAACAAACCCTACAGCTAGTATGAAAGAATAGTTAAGTTTTCAATCCTCAGAACCAACCAGTCACTATCCTCATCATACCAGAATTATTGTCCAAAAGCAGACTGAAGTATAGGGAGGCAGTATTCATGTTTGTGTACTGCTAGTTTAAATAAAAACTAACATGGGTGGTGTGCATGACATATATATGTGCCTTACAAAATCTTGGCTCAAGTTCTACACTCCAACAAAATGTTTACTATTGGTCTACCAACAAAATATAGGCTTTAAGCAGACTGATAACACAATCATGTAATCAATTACTAGTTTATATAATTTATAACTTATATAGTGCACATATCCAAAAAGTCCAAGGTGCAAAAAATACAAACATTCCTACAAAATTTAGAACTAGTTATTCTAATTAACTTTTAAAATATTGCTACGACAGTTGTCAAATTATAATGTCAGTGAGAACAGGGTAGGGGCGGGGTACTGCTACAACAACAACAACAACACTTTATTTGTACCTTCAATGATGACACCACATTACAATAATAAATTACAGTCACAAAATTAACAGTCAATATGTAGGTACTGGCTCCCTGTATTAACTAAAAAGCTAAAAATGCTCTTATAATAATAAATTGTGTTTTACAGGTATGTATTGCCATGAAGAGTTGATAGCTTTTGGCCAATTTAGTCTTTAATAGTCTAGGTACACATAATTATAAACTTTGCTTGATAGGTCTGGAAAAATGTTTGGTTTTCCCACATCTGTGGACCATAAACTAAGGTTTCTCTCAATTCTTTTATGTACAAGGTTTCTGGTGTACATGCTGACATCACTTAACATAGTACGTTGTTTTGTGTACATATTTGGTAGATTCAAATTTTAGAATTCCACCAAAGCAATGTTCCACCAACTTGGTCTATTAGTCAGGCTTACACAATTATTGTCATTTAATAATCACAGTCAGATTAATATTAATATATGATAATTATTATAATATTTTTTTATAGATCATTCTAAAACTTGGAAGTTATCATGCAATCTAATCATATTATTTTCCTCTATTTTAATTATTTATTCTTAGGCTTATTTTTTCACCACCTTTAGACTAAGAGCTCTATCGGAAGGGGGGGGGGGGGAGCTAACACAAAGGCTATTAAATAACAATGGCCAGGTTTTAATTACTATCATCTTGTGAAGTTAAGTCACTGCAATTACCCCGGCTCAAACTCCTGACAGTTAACATTTTGAAATAACTACTTATTTTACCTCTTCATCTACTTTTAGCATCTATTAGCAATTGAATTAATGAGAGCTCACTTTGTTTTTGTGTTTGTTTAGGACTGGAAATGTCTGATCACTTTGTGCAGCAGCCAAACAATTCAATATCAAATAAGTCTAAACTTTGTAGTATCGTGTTTTTCTTAATTCTCTTAAGAGAAAGCTCCCTTAAATTGAGAGCTAGCAGATCTAGAAGTTCCCAGAAATTTTTACAATTCAGTTCAGATGTTGAAGGGGCTTGGCATCTAGAAGCTTATTTGAAGAAACCATATAAAGTGCAGTAAAGTCCATGCATTATTTGAGCAGGTTAACAGTTCAACAATAATTTAATAACAGACTGTTCACCTAAACAGGTTCGTATCTAAGAGAGTGTTTAACTGCACTGGCTAGACAGCAGGACAGTCCAATTCCAACCAGCTGGAAAAGAAAAATCCTCACGGTTAATTAATCTGCTCTTATTAATCAGCTTACGAAACTTAGTAGCCATCTCTAGAAACCATTTAGCAGCCCTAGAGTCAGTGATCTCTAAAATAACCTAAAGCTATGTACAGGGGGACTTTCCAAACATGAATGGCAAAAATAATAATTATTGCAAAATGAGACAGAATTAACCTTTCTGGAAATTAATCTGACAATAAATTTTAACATCAGTCCTTCTGGTCTAACTAACCCCATGAAGGTTTGCAATCATGACTTCATATTATACTGCCTCTGGTGTCACTCACAAGTACATGACTGTATTTTGAAGTATACCCCCCTGGATTTCACTATTAATTAAATAAATAACTAAAAGAAAAGAAAAAAGTTTCAATAAACTATATAAAGAAATTCCTTGATTTGGGGCTAGGACTCACTGAAGTTTGTCCTTCGAGGGCGGTGGAGCATATTTTGGATTTGTGGGGCTAATATGAGTGCCACAAGCGTGAGTACTCTAGGGGGGTCTGGGGGCATTTTCCCCTGGAAAATTTTTTAATTTAGAGCTTCTCAAGTCACTGGAAATACACTAAACTTTGCAAATCTCAATAAAAGCTTGTTTGTTTTTTGCCTTTATTTGAAAGCGCTGAGAAATTATTGGTGGGGCTAAAGCCCAGCCAGCCTCATAGTTCCGTGGTCCCTGTCCTTTAATGCTGTACAAGTCCAAGGACTCTGCATGTCTAGATTGACCATTGGTAATACAAACTATGATAGTAACAGTAAAAACCATAATAACAATAACAGTTTAATGACAACAGTAGAAGCTGTAACAGACCAATTTCAAATAATATTAATTAAGTTCAGCCTGAAACAAAAGACATCAACACGAGGCTCTGGGGAATAAAATAATTATAGAGTTAATGTATGGATTATTACCCAGAGCCTCGTGTTGATGTCTTTTGTTTCAGTCTGAATTTTAATATATTTATATCAAAATTGGTCTATTATGATGAACAATTAATAACAATCTATAAGAATATCAATTATAATCAATAAAATTAATGTACCTGAAAGAGTGCAATGCCCAGTGCACATCCACCAATGATAGCAAACCGAGCCTCAACAAATGCAATCCCTTCTGAGTAGCAACCCTAGAACAATTATAGACAGATCTACGTACAACAGAATGAATGTGATACTGAATTATTAAAGAAATATAATGGAGTTCTTGGATTATACAGAAACCATAGAACTGCCCTAATGATTTTGATGGGCTATAGCAAAACTTGTCTTTCACCACACAAACCATCACTGATTTAATTAATTTAATACAAAAACTATGATGTTAAAAAATCCGTTCTTAAAACTATCCAGTTAATCACTTTTATTATGAGTCTTACCAAAAGCATATATACTCTCATTGACTACCCAGTTTTTCAATTTTTACTAATAAAATGAATCATATTAATTGTTTGTGACTGGAATTAATGTAATGATGCAAAACGTCTACAGCCCCTATTGTGCCCTACATGTATGACTTGGCCCAAGATTGAATGTCTTAAGTTCTGAACTATCAAAGTTTCTAGTAAATACTCAGTCCCCCAGAACTCTGCTAACTCAGAACTCTTTTAACTGCATGACTTGTGCCTGAGGGGGGTTCTCCCTCGGTAAGTTGTCAGGGAAGCTCGTCGAAAAACCTAAATGAATACCCTAAAAAATACCTAGCCCTCAGATTTTCCAATTATAGGGAGTAACCCCCCAGGACTTGTGCTCTTTTCTGCAAAATCTATCACATTTGAGACCCCCACAGTTGCCCCTGCCAACGATTCTCCCTTGCTACTGGCCTGCAGCCAGAGGTTGTTACCTAAAACCAGTGTTACCTTCACATGGATGTCACTTGTGTGATTAGCTGAAGTTACATTGAGATTGCAGCCTTTAGACTGCTTCTTGCAGCAAGACATTGGAACAGAGTCATTGAACCATGTGTTCGCAGTATTCCTCTTGCCAATCCAGTCTACATAGTTGGCATTGCCACAGCACTTGAGCTACGGGGAGGAAACGAAGACTTGAATTTGTAAAAAAAATATATTTTAGACCCAGGCCCTGAAACACTTACAATCAAGACCCGTGTTTGTTTGTTTGAGAGTTCATACAGACCTTGAATGTTATTATTGTTTTGCAAGCATTTGAAAAATTAACCCTAGGCCTTGAATTTAGATGTTGTTTTTTCGAGAGCCCCTAAAAAATGGTTAGTTGTAGACTGAATCTACAACTTACTGTATTTCATTAATTTTCTCTAGTCACATAATAATCCCTGTACAAACAGTCAAGTTCTATTTCTGATATGTAGATTCTCCTGCTGTCCAGTTTTCTTAACTCGGCAAATAAAGCTTTCTGAAAACTTTGTGGGTAGTTCTCCAGACTTGTTTTTCAACAACTTCCAAATATTTTACAAATATTTGTGTATTCATCATAACTTATTTGCACCACAGTTATAGAGTTTTAGCTACAGAGTTGGAATATTCTACATGTACTGGATACTCCACTCACATTTTCCTGGATACCATCCCAGGCTTTTTTGATCCCTTCTGATGGGTAATCATCGAGGGCTGCCTGAAGACCATCCTTTAACCCCTGTTTGATCTACAATATAATACAAGTCAGATGAGATCTTTCAGCAGAGCAGTAAAAGGTTAAGGGCTACTTACACAATGAACTTGGACCAAAACAAAATGACTAAATGCGTCTACCATAAGTACCCCTAGATAGGCTGCACCTCAAAACTTTTGACACTTGTATGATCAATGTTTTGGGGGATAAAATGAATGCCCCTAAAGTAAGAAAAAACCATGGCAAACTAGCCCTGTTCTCTGGGTCAACCTGGTACACACAAATTTCTCTGGGTCATCTCACTTCTTTTATTTTTTTAAAAAACAGTCAAAACAAACTTTTAATTGACATGTTTATTTTTTATTTTTGCAAAAATCACAGTGGCAGTATCGTAAACCAAGATCATTTGTACGAGCTTGCACCCATGTAATAAGGCCGCACCTCAACTTTATGCAAAAATCCTGTAAAAAATGCAGCCTATCTTTATATAATTATACTAGATAGTGTGTAGCCTGTCGCAAATACTGCAACTTTGTGATACCATATTCATTACTATGAAAACTCTGTCCATACTTCTCTGCGGAAGACATAGCCAGTGATTGCTCCACCCAACTCAACAAGGAACAACAATGCAAGGATAATTGCAAACTAAAATCAAAAGCACAATTCAAACCATTAGCAAGACTAATTTGTTTAAAAAATAAAAACCTTTTTACAGTAATGGTTTACACCAGTTAAACATTAAGTTACAGACTAAAAATACTTTGTACAGTTTGTATGGTCTAAAATTTCAGGACATTTTGCTAGTTCAATCAGTTCATAGTAAAAATCTGAAAATAAGAAAAAAACTGTGTATAGTCAGTTGACTGCCCAAGTGTTTTTAGATTAACTGGTGTTACATGCCTCCCCAGTATACATGTAGGAGTGCTGCCATTCACACAATAAAATTTTTGTATCTTCAAAAATAACTTTTGTATTATGTGGTAACACCACATGTAGGAGTGCTGCCATTCACACAATAAAATTTTTGTATCTTCAAAAATAACTTTTGTATTATGTGGTAACACC
>JAOBYE010042011.1:0-22100 GCA_025403585.1 Parazoanthus swiftii | reverse complement strand
TGTTTGAGAAAAAGTGCACATTATACACAGATAAATACGATGAAATCATTAATAAATCTCAGTAGTACTGTCAAACTCATGAATATTAATTAGATGCAAATTAGGGCGCCCTGTCGTTTCTTTTAGCTAGCTAGAACACTGGGTAAGTATGATTTATCAGTTGTGCAGGGCTGCATTCCTCTCAGTAGCAAGGGGTGGTGCCGGGGGGGCCCGTGCCCCCCCAGTTTTTTCCCCAGCAAATGAGGCTTGCTACGGCCCTGCCTCTAGTGATAATCTGTAACACCAATAAAACTCCTCGTCTTCCGAAATTAAAAAAAATAGTTCAAAGTCGATTCAAGCCAACGTAATAGAACCTGTTCATAAATGGCAGCTATTTAAAATATTCTTTTGTCTCTATCTAAATTAGTCAAACTAACCTCGTTCAAGTTAATTAAGGTGTCCACCACCAGTCGGATTGTCTGGAGTTTTTTTCGGTTCCAGGTCTCTGGTTCCAGGTATCACCGCTGCGGCCAGGCTGCTAAGCAGGTTGCTCTTGACTTCCACGTAGACAGCATGAAGTGTTTCAGAAATGGGTTTTGTTTGAACTATTTACCGGGTTAAACTGCTTTTTATTTGTAAATATCCAGAAATGTTGTTATTAAGGCGTAGGAAACTTCTTTTATTTTTGCTGGTGGCCGTATGGCTTGTAGGGATCTATTATTTTACCACTCATATGACAATTGCGAGAACAAGCGATCGGGAAGAGCGCGATTCCCGAAGCAGAGATAACGAGGTTGAAAACAATGTAGACCTCGATAATGACAATCAAAACATCAATACAGAAGAAACAGAGAAGGTGAGTAAATCGCACAAAATTTTTAATCGTTATGTACACTAAAAATGCGAGATTTCATGAATCAGATCCACTAGCCGCTCAGCGGTTGAATCACGTAGGGGCTCTGATATAAAATATTTTTCCGCCAACTTCCCATTAGAATTTACTGTTTGTGATCGTGATTGCTGTATATGTAGTACAGTCTGAGAAAAAGATCTGTGTGTTTTCTCTAATTCTAGACTATACCCGATGAGGAATTCCAGAAGGAAAATAAGCACGTGGTGGAAGTACCAAAAACAGAGAAATTTGAAGAAACTGACAAACGCAAGATCAGCGACTTGGACGGGGCCAGTTATATCGACGCTACAAGAGTGAAGGAAGGCGAAGATGCGTACCAGAGGAATGCCTTTAATCAGAAAGCTAGTGATAATATACCTTTGGACCGAGAGGTGCCAGATGTAAGAGATCCACAGTAAGTTGAAGCAGCTTAGAATTGCGCACAAGTCGTAGACCTTTTTGGCTTCTCGCGTTTCGTGATTTCAGCTGTATCGGGAGTGCATGCGGAAAGTTTTGAGAAAATCTAGGGTAGCTGTTCAGTCTGTTGATTGCTTTCATGAATAGATGGGTGTTTGTTTTGGCGATTTGCTGTCTGAATGTTTAAAAAAGTTAAAAATTTTAACTTTTCTTTCTTATTGTCAGGCCAATTTTCCAAAATCTGGCTGATCAAAATATATCTTCTCCATAAGTGCAAGCAGTTGCTGTTGTTTAGATAGAAGCTTCTAAGTATTTTGCATGTTGACTCATTTTGTCCACCTGTCAAGCACATCTGTATGTACCTAATATAAAGCCATCAACAGGGCCCTCTAAAATAATTTACAATTATGTGGGACTTGCAAAATTACAGGGGTTTCAAAATGATGAACTTCTTAACTCATACAAGTTGGAATTGGCAGCTGAGAAAGAGTGGGAAGTTAATCAAGGGTTTATGACAGTCTCTATGGGTTAGGGGCAGCTGGCAAGAAAATCAACATCAGAGATAAGGCTAGTGAATGTTGCCTGCAGTGCTTAACTCCTTGTTTTGAAACCCCTGGCTTATATCACCATGTACCGAAAAGAAGGAAAAAACACAAGGCAATTAATATTCTGTTCTTCAAAATCTTGAATGACCTTGTACCACAATACTAATAGATGTTTTCAAAAATCGAACCACACCCTATACTCTGAGAGACAGCGAAGCTAAACTTAACTTGCCTTGTGCTAACTACTTGAAAAGAGCAATATGTTATGATGGGGCTTCTTAATGGAATTCCCTCCCTCAAGACACCCATTGCTCTTCTTCACTTGGGCAGTTCAGAAGGAAAATTAACAAACATTTTAGCATGCATATTGGACTTTAATTCAGTAATTGTGTTTTTTTATTACTTTTATACAATATGTGTACAGAAGATTTTACCCTGTTTAAACAAAACATGTATGTATGTATCCTGATAGTATAATCTCTCCTGTTTCTTGATCGTTTGTGAGATTAAAGAATCTCAATAAATCAAATCAAGTCAAGATTCAGATGTGCATGAGCAAGCTCTCATCTACCATCTTGGACAAATCATACTGGAAATTCATTCAAATGGTTGAAAACACTGAACATTTCATTCCTGTACTTGTACTGTATATTGGGTGAAACTGCTGATATAAAAAGTATCATCTAAATCATCACATAGCAACAGCCGGAAAAATGAATCAATTTCTTCAGATATACTTTGTATCTTAGTTTTAATTACTAATATTTTTTAACAGAGTTTTAGACTAAGTATATATTGTTTAATAAGAGATATATTTTTAATAAAATTTCACTGAATGTAAGTTGTTAAGCAAGTAAATTAAGTCTTATATCTGTGAATAATTGAATGGATTGTTTGTGTGAACTGTTCTCACAAATTAGCTTCTGGGGCAAAATTTCAAGAGAAAACAAACATTAGCCACCTATAACTAGTCAGTAAAAATTATGTTGGATCAGTAACATATCAAAGTTACTGGCCCATCTGACTAGTGCTTGTTTAGTTGATCGAAGAATTATTTTGTTCCAGATGCAAGGCCCGTGTGTGGCCAACAGACCTTCCAACAACTACAATAATTATCTGTTACCACAACGAGGGTCGTTCAGCTCTTCTACGAACAGTGTTGAGGTTTGTATTATATTGATTTTACAAGTAGTTCAATAGATCTGTAGATTGTATAACACCTTTTAGCATGATTTCCATTGTTCCTAGACATCCTCCTGCCAGAGTTTTTATAACTCTTAGATCCTCTTCCAGCCAGGATTAGATGTCAATGCCCTTATTCCTTCTCTCACCTGGGTTTGTCATTTACCATAAATGATCTATTTATACCAACTCTCTATAAATGCCTCATATCTAATAGACACCCAGGTCAAAGTAGGATTTTCAGTTAGTCGCCCCTTGCTATTAAATGCCCCCCCCCTTAAGGGACCTTTACTAGACATAACTTAAAATTGAACATTACACGAGGATTGCCATGAAAGTGAAGAAATTTTGACTTATCTCCACAAGTTGCAGACTGTTGCAATAGTTACTCACCTTATTTTGTTAAACTGCACTAGTTGCAGGTAGTTTTGTTGGCTGGAAAGCGTTTATTAAGAAGTGTAAAGTATCAGTTGTAAAAATAATGCCTCTCCAATAGATGCTGCTTGTCTATTAAATGCCCCTCCCCCCCAACCCCTTAAATTAAATTAATGCCCAAGGCCCAGTTGTTCAAAGCCCGATTAGCGCTAATCCTGGGTTAACTCTACAGGACTGGTAATAAGAGTTAACCCAGGATTAGCGCCAATTGGGCTTTGAACAACTGGGCCCAGGGCGTTAAAAGGATCATTTACGGTACTATCACTCATGGGAACTTGAATTGTTTTAATTTGGAATAGTACAGTCAAGATATAAAATGTGATGAACTATCCAGCTGATTTAAAGGTTAATTGAGATATAAATTTCAAGAGTTGAATTACATGACTGTGAACTGAACATTAGTAGTTTTCCAAGGCTTTCATGTTTGCTTTGTTTCTTGCATAGACATATGTGACAGTGTATCAATTTTAAATGGGGGTTTTGTTAGAGGCCAGGTAACATTAATTGGTTAAAAATTGTAATATTTATTTACTCATCAGTGCCTTGAACAGAAGTCCAGCACATTTACTGAAGGAGATCATTCTTGTTGATGACTTTAGTGATAATGGTAGGACAACTTACAGTGATTTTTCTTTCAATGAGATTCTTGAATATTATTATTATTATTATTATTATTATTATTATTCCTCATAATGAGAGCCTTCTCTAATGAGTGCCTTTTAAATGAACTTTTGTCTCTATTGCTGGTAAGTGAGTAACACTCCGGAACATTTAATAAATGAGCTTCCCTCAAATAATCTTCCATTTCTCATCCATTACTAATCAATATAACTATACTTGGTTTCCTTTACAAATGAAACTTTGTTTCTAATTTGAATAGAAGAAGACGGACGCATGCTACTCAAACTGCCAAAAGTAAAGCTGCTTAGAAATAATAAAAGAGAAGGTAAGATCACAGTTGAGTTGCATAGTAAGCTATATCTGTTATTAACTAAAGGTGAATGGTTGCAAATAAATCTTTATTGTGAATGATTACATATCTCTGCATTATATTTCTTGGAATTTGTTTTATAAGGTTTGATCCGTTCCCGTGTGAGGGGGGCTGATATGGCCAAGGGGGAGGTATTGACTTTTCTGGACAGTCACTGTGAATGTAACCAACATTGGTTGGAGCCCTTACTAGAGAGAATAAAGGAGGTGAGCTTGACATTGTCTATTTTATGAAACTGCTTTAGTTCAGTTACATTCTATTTGATCAGTGTTGGTTTTCTAAGTTTGATTGTGACAGTAGTGGAAAAAAAATTTCGAGCTTTTTGAATTTTGTTAGAGCCTGATCACTAGCACTGCAGCTAAAACTTGAAATTTGAAGACAGAATCTTGATTAAAAAATAATTAATTGTTCCACATTACTTAGCACAACACAAACTGACATTCTATTTTAATCAATATAACAATAGTCTACTTGGGTTCTTGGAAGCTAGGTAATGTTGGCTGAAAATTCCAGAGGAGGAAAGGTGTTGGGGGGGGGAGGGGAGGGTGTTAGTCAGCATGAGGTTTGATATTTTCTGGAACAACACAACTGTTGGTTAAAATCTAACATGGTACAAAACAAATGTGTTTTGTTTCCATAATAAATGTTCAGATCTGTAGAATGACCCACTTAGTGAAAATTTAGACGCAGTTCACTGCAGTAATATATTATTATTTAATATATATATTATTACTGTAGAATGCAGTGTTATTGGTGTCATTTCATTATCATAGTTGCAACTTACTGTTGTCAGTGTCACTAATGTTGACAGTGACACTGTTGAGTGCTTGAAATTTCCAGATCTGTTTAATGGCTGTATGCAATTGGATGTTAATGATTACTTTAAGAATATGTAATTTCCAATACACGTAACCACAGAATGTTAGTTAATTAAGGATAGTATCTAGCTTACGGTTTTCATTTTTTCGCTTGGGAAAAATACAAAAGCTTTAAATGAAGTTTGTTGGCTGTTTAGCTTTTGGCCTACGCATCTGAAATTCTGTCCAACCTTTCATCATTTGTAAGCCCATACATATAATTCAAACTTCAAGCCATGTACTTTTGAAGTCTTGCAATATTTAGTAATGATTTTAGATTGAAGCATACAGTGTAGCTTTGCACTATAGTAATATAAAATTATAACAAAATGATTGTATAACCATAATCATATATTCATTTATAAAATACCATGTAATTGTCCACATTGGTGTTGTATGATCAATTCAAACTGAAATTAACATACCTATAGCTGATTGGTCTGTCATTGGGCCTGACTTTGTTGCCGTTTGTTTTCAGAATAACAAGGCAGTGCTGTCACCTATTATTGACGTTATTAATTTGGACAACTTTGATTATCTTGGCTCGTCATCAGATTTGAGAGGAGGTGAGACATCAGAAATACTGTACAAGTAATCTTAAGTAATGACATTATATGCTTTGAAGTTAGAGACCAACTCAGAAATTTAAATACGATTCAAATCTCTTCACAAGACTTTTTCTAGCTCTAGACTTTTTAGCTATTGATTATAGTATAGTTAAGTACAGTAAGTAGTCAAATGCAGTGATTGCCAATTGATTTCTTTTGACAACCCTGTGCATTTCAACTTAAGATAGTTATGTCTACATTAAATATTTGAGCTGTCATTGAGACCATAGAGTTTTTTGAGTATTTAAAACATTCTGTTTCATACACATCAAAAGTTATTGGTGGTTGAAGTACAAGGCCATACTTCTCAAAACAGACTTTAACCAAAACGGAGCTTGCCTACCAAGTTTATAACTTAACAAACCATATATATATATATTTCCTGCAAAAGTTTGCTGCTCTGCCAGGCTATATGGATATCATATATTGTAAAGTTACTACATTAACACCATTGCTTTCTAAAGGAGTAACAAGGTTATACAATTAATGTGTGTGTTGGCATCTACCGTTTGTCTTTTTTATCACTTGCAGGTTTTGGATGGAATCTTAATTTCAAGTGGGACTTTTTACCAAACCATATAATTCAAGAAAGGTCCGGAAAACCGATGATGCCAATCAAGTATGTTTGAAACTTGTTTTTGTTCTTTTTGCTCAGTTTTATTTCACTGTCATCACTCTGTACATCGTTTCACTTTTCACATCATCCCTTTTCATACTTGTTTTCATTTTCTCATTATTTAACGTTTTTCATTGGTGATCGTTAATACTTATTTTAATTAGTAAAGAAGTTGCGCTTTCTGTTTTTAGTTTTCTTTCCTTTTTCTTTATTTTTATCATTTTCGTGCATGTACATATCCATTCCATGCTACTGTCAGTTACAGCTCTCAGCTGTGAACTCTAGACAGTTACTTGATATTCATTCTTTCTCAGTAATTAGACTACGAGTACTCTCTGTTTTTCCTTCGGAAGATTGTGGAGCAAGCAATCGAAAATGTAAAATGGTGTGCCAAAACTGAGACGATCGGGAATAAAGGGAAGGGAAGAAAGAGTAGTACTTTTCCCTCCCCTCTCCCTTATATTTTTCCGCTCGACTCAGTTTTTGCGCGCCATTTTGGATTCTCGATCGCTTGCTCGACGATCACTCGCTCGACGATCTCGTAGTCTACCTCATCAGAGACTGTTTTCTCCCGAATGGCTGCTTCTTTTACACATATTTCCTGACTTGGCTTGATTTATCATGAGAGTTAACAAAAATTTATTTAATATTTATTAGTATTTGTATATAGTATAATGTAGATTTTATAGTTTTTACTCTGTACATATTTTAAGCTTTTGTTCTTTATTGTGTCCCCCAATTAGTATGGGACCACGTCCCAGGCTAGAGGGTTAAATTTCTTATTTGACACGTAAATAAAGTTTCTATTCTATTCTATTCTAGAGTAAAAATGCCGTTTTCTTACCCTTGTTTAAAAAACTAAACGAAATGTTATCCTTTGTGAATTTTGTAGAACGCCTGTGATAGCCGGTGGCCTATTTTCTGTTTCCAAGAAATGGTTTGAGACTATGGGCAAATACGATCCACACATGGATGTGTGGGGAGGTGAAAACTTAGGTACGTTTGCTTACAAAATTTGCCTAAGAACAGCCTAAAACTCGTTGAAATTTTGGTTAACTATCACTCTCTCGAAGAAACACTTCTCATTTTGAGTGTCTGGGCAAACCACCCCCCCCCTCCCCCCATCAAAACTAGGGTTGAGTACCCTATCCCCCCCCGGGAATAACACGTAAGCGGTTAAACTCGCCAGTCATGCGGCTAATTTTGACAAACTTGTATGTTAGAACGGAAGTTTGACACTTTTCAGTATAAATATTATGTTTATTTGTGTTTGTTCTACCTTATTAGAAATATCATTCAGGACATGGCAATGTGGAGGTGTCATGGAGATTATACCGTGTTCCAGAGTAGGTCACGTGTTCAGGAACAGACATCCTTACAACTTTCCTGGAGGCAGTATGAATGTGTTTCAAAAGTATGTCATCTTTACTTTCATTTGATTGGCTAGTAATTTGATCTTGAATGACAAGAAGAGATCACGACTTCAGCAGCAACCAATGTTCATGCTCTGGTTTTTGTCGAAGTCTACATGTTGTTTTTCTTGGGTCCAGAGAGTTCGATCTAACCATCTGTAGGTCATCTCTAGATCCGCCTCATAGGTTAAGGGCAGTTTGTGAGCATAATAAAATCAAAGCCTATCACGAATCATTAATAATATAGAAGAACCTCACTTCTTAGGATGATATTATTGTCAAGTATTAATTCGAATACCCAGGTTTTCGTATTCCCAGTCACCGCTGATTTGAATGACCGTAGACTTATTTTTACAGCGTTAACTTCGACTTTCTCGATAACAGAAAAACAATCGACAATTAAGAAACCCCGTGTGTGGCCCAAGTCATATCGATAACAAACCATAGCAAAATTTAGTTACTTTTTTTGTTATCAACAACTTATAGGTGTCGAAAACTATTTCCCTCGGACTTGGAGGGCCTGACTCTATTAAAATATAGACTGTCATGGTTTAGACCTTGAAAAGTCTCTTGTTTTGTCATGATCAAAGTCCCTGCAAGTCACTCATGTGACAGAGCCGTAGCAAGCCTTGGAAAACTGGGGGAGGGGGGCACCATCGAGAGCCAGAGTTGCGACCCTTCTTGGGGGTTCGGGGGTATGCACCCCCAGGAAATTTTAAAAATAAGTTTGTCTGAAAACGTTTTTCGTGGGTTTTAAACACCATTTGAAACAAAATCAGTGTCTAAAACTAAAACGTTTCCCGTTTTTTTCAGACTTTGGATAATTTGCTGAACTTGACACATTTGTTTGGGAAAAAATTGGGGGGGGGGGAGGCACGGGCCCCCAGCACCTCCCCTTGCTACGGCCCTGCATGAAATATATTAAGTGCGCTTTTTCCCACGCACTAGGCACCTAAAGTTTTCAAACGACAAACAATGTTTGTTAAACAATCCCATAATCAAGTCACCAAAAGTAATTGTTTTCACTCTGAAAAAGACCACCATTGCCTGTTAACTATTTTGTTGCATCTTTATATATCTTTCTGTAAGCTTTTTTTTGTTATACATGTACCAGTATTATTGTCTATTGTTATGTAATTTATGTTTTACATTTGTCAGTCCAATTTTTTTACATTATCATTATACGTTATCTGTACATTACGGTTATCTGACCGCCCTAGGAGTCATTAGCCCTTAAAGGACTTCGAGTCCTCTTCTTCGGATTCCTTCTGGACTACGCATAGCTGATTAAATTTTACATTTTTTCGAAATTGGATCTGACTTCGCAGACTCTAGTTAAGTTATATTTGGGCCAAGCAAAAACGATCTGGGATTGGGACCAAGAGCTGCATCACATGCTATCTTCTTCGGACAAAGATCTGCCGAAAATGCTGTAAATAAATAAAAAATAAATAAAATAACATATATAAAATTTGCTAGCGTCCTTTATACATTTTTTCACTTTTCTTTTCATCACACTTTAGCAATACAATAATGCATCTTGATATACGTAAGGCGCTTTGGAATTCAAGAAACTATTTATCTTCTCTTGTATTTCACTGTGTTGTACAGCCGTAGATAAATCAACATTTTCTATTGCAGGAACACAAGAAGAGCCGTGGAAGTGTGGATGGACGAATACAAGAAATATTACTATGCAGTGGTGCCGCATGCAAGAAACACCCCCTATGGAAAGTATGTCATCCCTTGTTATCTTTTGGCTTCGTTGGTGTCACGAAAATCACGGTTCGGGATGGCATTGTAACTGAAGGCCTTTTTGGAATGTTGTATTTCTCATTCCAAGATATTGTCTGAAAAAATTCGAAAAGTTTTGAAAGAAAATACCTTCATTATTTTTCCCCAAGTACGAACTGTACCATAAGCTGTACGTTGTTGCAGAATACAGCAAATGTTTGAGAGCTTGGAACTTGACCTCGACTTGAAGTTATTGTTTATGGTCACTGGAGCAAATAGTCCAGTTTCGTATTCGTAGTTGCCGCTGATTACAATGACTACAGACTCATTTACTCAGAGTTAGCCTCTTCTTGATGTTAGTTATTTTATTGTTATTTATGTATATTCAACACCAAGCTGAGGCTAATGCTGAGTAAAAGAGTCTGTAGTCATTGTAACCAGCGTCAACTACGATTACGAAACTGGATTATTATGAAAGTAGTGTATGAGCACTTTTAGTCACCGTTAATTAGTTGATAACACTTTTTTATGCAAAGCGAATTCGTCTTCTGGCTTTTCTTTTTTCAGTTTCTCTGAACGCTGATTCTGTTACATGTCTTCAAAATTTTTAAAACTCAAACGTTTCTGAGTAGTAGTTGTGTAGATAAAGGCCCATTTGGATACCACTCTCCGGACTGAATGGGCCACCGCGTCTAAATAAAGTTTGATCATCATCATCATGTCTGACGCATTTCTGGCGATTTCAAAATCTGAAATCTTAAAAATCCCCCCCCCCCCCTCTCCCAAGGGGCTGGCTTGTTACGGTGTAGTAGATAGAGCTTTGTTGCGATAAACGCTTTATAATCAATTTGTTTGGTGTTTTGATTTACTTTTCAGCATCAAAGGTCGACTTGCGTTGAGAAAGAGATTAAAGTGTAAACCATTCAAGTGGTTTGTGGAAAATGTCTATCCAGAGCTAAGGTGAGTCACTTCAGATTTATCCTCATTTCCACCCTCAGAATGAGAAATGCTATTTGATCAAAATACAATATAAATAACCCAAATCATTTGGGCTAAACCTAACCATCCGGAGACAAACGTACAATGACGTATTGTCAGAACGCGTCAGCTATTGTTATTGTTATTGTTCAAAGATCCGATAGGGTCTTCGTTCTATTGTTAATGCTATTGTTCTAAGATCCAATAAGGTCTTCGTTCTATTGTTAATGCTATTGTTCAAAGACCCAATAGGGTCTTCGTTCTATTGTTAATGCTATTGTTCAAAGACCCAATAGGGTCTTCGTTCTATTGTTAATGCTATTGTTCAAAGACCCAATAGGGTCTTCGTTCTATTGTTTATGCTATTGTTCTAAGACCCAATAAGGTCTTCGTTCTGTTGTTAATGCTACTGTTCAAAGACCCAATAGGGTCTTCGTTCTATTGTTTATGCTATTGTTCTAAGACCCAATAAGGTCTTCGTTCTATTGTTAATGCTATTGTTCAAAGACCCAATAGGGTCTTCGTTCTATTGTTAATGCTTTTGTTCAAAGACCCAATAAGGTCTTCGTTCTATTGTTAATGCTATTGTTCTAAGATCCGATAAGGTCTTCGTTCTATTGTTAATGCTATTGTTCAAAGACCCAATAAGGTCTTCGTTCTATTGTTAATGCTATTGTTCAAAGACCCAATAGGGTCTTCGTTCTATTGTTAATGCTTTTGTTCAAAGACCCAATAAGGTCTTCGTTCTATTGTTAATGCTATTGTTCTAAGATCCGATAAGGTCTTCGTTCTATTGTTAATGCTATTGTTCAAAGACCAAATAGGGTCTTTTTAAAGATTAGAGGTTACCTGCGTCTATGAAGGTTAGAAGGACAACTGAAAGATAGAGATTTGTAGGGTTGGGTGAGCTAGTGGTTGTACTTAGGATTTTTCACTTGTGCAGTATTTAAATAGCGCATAATTTGTGCTAAGAGAGATTAAGGTTGTGCACTGTCACAAATTTCGTGCCTTAACTAAAAGCAGTTACCTCTACGCCAACTGTCAAGTTTGGATATAATGAAAGTCACGATTAGTTGTTTGGTTCTACCCAAGCGAACAACGTTTAGATGCAGTTTTTTGCGTTTTCTCTCAGTTCGACAGCCTACAATTCCTTCTATCCTTGGTATCTAGAATTGCACGGTACCACATAACCTTTTTTGAAAAAGCTGTAACTGCATCAAGTCTTTTACTTTTGTGCAAAATACTGAAACATTTTTGCTCAACTCAGTAACAAAAGTGTAAATCTCTAATGTTCACAATTACCATGAAAAAGAGTAGGCCGTTTTGAATATAATTTACTAATCCTGAACATAACGAATTCCATAGTAATAGCTTTTCTGTGAAAGAACAGTAATTTCTGAGGAAGACCATGTTTTGATGGGACAAAATCGACCTTCCCTTTTAATGCCCTTTTCTTAGCTATTCCAAATAGGATTGAGAATTTTTTTCCATTTATTAAAGCAAAGCTTTTTCGTGGAAAGTAGCACGTCCCTCTAATGACAGTTTTTAATACCTTCTCTCATCAGGAATGAACCCACCACCGTTTGATAGTCCTGAAAGTATTCCATGTAGCGAACTTAGTAAATTTTATTAATAATTAATCAATAGTCAAGCTAACATAATTTTCATAATATAAAAATACAAGGAGCCGTGCTCAGTTGAATTGTTTAAGAATTAAGGATAGTGCCATTTGATGCCGGTGTAGGTAGTTCTGCAATGTACATTTCAATTTCCGTAACATGAATTAGTAATTCATTTTGAAATGGCTACATATTCTGTTCAGAAGTAAGTCCACGCTGTCTTGCCACAATTTGGATATACGTGTATTTTTGAAATGTTGGCTAATCTATGCAAAACAATCGGAAACAACGACAGAACATTTTTTCAAATAATAAGTTTTACGGCATCAGTGAGAAAAACTAGAGAAGTGGTATTTCCGAGGCCACGGTATTTTTGTGATGATGACAATGAACTACTGATTTTATAAAAAAGTAACAGCTAGCGTCAGTAAGGTATCATAAAATAGCCGCTAAATAAATTACAATAATATTAAGAAAGCATTACAGATTATTCTAATATAAATAAAGGTATTTCAAAACTACACCCCACCCCATCCCCACAGCAATCCTGGTATTACGACACAACATTATCAATATGGAATAACAAAGTCCTCTGGAGAAGTGTAAGAATTTTGTTTATGAGAGGTGTATATACAGGGGCGATTTGGGTGTCAAATGATACCTAGAATTTTTTAAGCTTTTTTTTCTAGTTTGTTTAGGTAATAATTATGCAAACTTATGTTGTGAAATGCCTTTTTTACGTGAAGGGCAAAGACTGTCTTTTAATTTATCTGAGTTCGGAGGATACTTCGGGTAGGATGTATTGAAGTAATGAGAACTCATTTTTGCAAGGGTTTTAAAGTAAAATCAAAAATATTTTATAGTACATCATTAGAAAGTATGGACTTGTGAGAAAATGAACAGTCCAAATAATTATCCTTGTAGTAAACCATGATTGGGGATTTGATATCTTTCTATTACTTAAATACCTTACTGAAATATTAAATTGAATTAGCCGCTAATCCAGTTTAGAAGAATTTGACTTGATCTACATTTTGGCATGCATCTTTAACTTGGGGTTTAACTTTTTATTTACCAGTATTTTTGATTAAATATTCTGAACAAGACGACAATTTCTTTTTTGAACATTCTGGATTTTCTTAGTGAAATAACTTTTAGGACTCCTTGATTATACAGTAAACATGTATATGGTATATCGTTTCAAGAATACCTTGCATGTATTATGGAGTGCTTGTATCTGTAAATAAAGTGATGTTCAAAACAGTGTTTGAATTGATCTTGAGTTGGGCTGACCTTCACATTCATGGTGCAGTTGTAATTTGTTAGTACTGACAACATCATTTTACCAGGGCTTAAAATAACGGCCGGTGAACGGCGAGTCCGGCCAGAAAAACTGTTTGACCGGACAAAACCTTCCATGGCCGGTCATGTTGCTAGTCAGAAATTGGGCATGTCCGTGCAAAATTCATGTCGGCCATTCACCGTGACCGGCCACAATCCAGAAATTGTTTTAAGCCCTGTTCTACTAAAAACCGCTCACGTCAAGGGTCTTGTGCATCTATACGTGCTTCTTTAGTATCGTGCAGTTGGGTAGAGATTATCATTTAAAACAGTTTATCGCAGTCTATCGCGAGTACTGGTTATTCTGAGCGACCTTTAAACTTAAATCAGTAAAAACTAAAACTGTATTGATCTATGCAACTAGTCCAGTGTTGGTAAATAAATCGCCACAAACTTTAAGAGGACCTTTATGCATTTATATTTTCTATTTATTTGTTGTATTTGTTTATCTTAAATACTACTTTGTATTTCGGTTTTGCTTACATAGGCCTCCATTTGAACATGACTTAGCTGAATTGAACACGTCTGTATAAATATAGCTCATAGATAAATATAATAAATAAATAAATAAATGAATAAATAAATAAATAACAAATAAATAAATAAATGAATAAAAATAAGTAAATAAATAAATAAATGAATAAAAATAAGTAAATAAATGAATAACAAATAAATAAAAAAATAACAAAGAAATAAAAAACAAAGAAATAAATAAATAAAATAAATAAATAAATGAATAAAAAACAAATAAATCAATTAGTAAATCAATCAGTCAATATGTTACTTTTAGTTTTTCAGTTTGTATAAATTCAGAACATTTGAACAAAGCGCGAAGGAGGTCGGACATCCGATAAAGCTCCTTTGTTACTTTGTATTATGGTGTATTGTACAGTTAGCTCTTTAATGTACAAAAGGTGTTTTCTTTTGACTTTTGTTCGATAATAAGGGATTTTTATCACCGCACTATGACGTTTGTCTTTTCTTAAGCATCATAACAATTTGGTAGGTAGAAACAGGGGCTGAGTGAGTTGTCAAGTCAGACGGACAAGCAGATATAGATTGCAAGCCGTCAATCTGTCAATCATTCGATCCATCAATCAGCCAATCAGTCAAACAGATAGCCAAGCAAGTTATAGACAGACAGACAGACAGACGAGGGTTTATATGGTATGTTTTTCGCCGTTAGGGTAAATATAACACAATGACGGGGAAACCATAACATTTTAGGCAGTTACAGTTGGCCCATTAGAAATAAAAATTGTTAAAGCTAATAATACAGTTAGGCGGTGTTTACATGATACTGCATCGAGTTTCATTCTAATACGACTTCATCCCCCTTCCACACTGACTTGCACGATACCTTCTCAAGTCTTATTCCGGCCGGTACGGGTCATTCCGGAATGAGTTCTTCTCGGTAGTTATACCGGATAGGAATGTTTGTTCCGGAACTAGGGTGTTGTTTACATGATACCGGATTGAATTTCTTTCCGGTACGACACACACCTGTCTTTCCACTTTTACATTGTCGTTCTCATTCTGGAATTAAAGTGCGGTTAAAACATCGGCCGATCGAAAATTCGAGTCGGCTGATCAGCCCAACCAATCCCGACGTATCTAATTCCGTACCAGAATGAGCTCGTACCAGCTTTACATGATACTTGTGGAACGTGCGGCACGATTTTATTCCGGAACGAACATTTCGATCCGGTGCGACTACCGGGATGAATTCGTTCCGGAATGAGTCGTACCGGAATGAGATTTTAGAAGGTATCATGTAAACGAATATAGAGACTCGGTATGGAACCGGGATGAAGTCGTACCAGAATGAAACTCAATCGGGTATCTTGTAAACACCGCTTAAGTCGGGCCGCACGTTGCACGAGTTGACAAGTATCGTGTAAACGAGGTACGGGTTCACTCCGGTACGGAAATAGGCTGATCAGCTGATCCGTATTTCCGATCCGCCGATGTTTTACCGCATTTTCATTCCAGATTGGGAACTTCTATGTAAACGTGGAACAAAATCTGTGAGTCATTCTAATATAATGTAAATACCACCTAAGGAGCAATATGCAGTGTAATACCATTCTCGCATAAATTGATCTTTGTATATAAAATAGTGCTGCAGCTAAAAACTGCCCAATTTAAATTAGCACAATTGCTAGTTTGTTGTGCATTTCATATATATTTAATGATATCGACCTGGTGTTCGGTACCTTTCAAATATTAGAGTCCCCAGTGACGACAACTTAGCTGCATTTGGTGAAGTGAAGCAAGGACGTAACTGTATGGACACCCTCGGGCACAATTTGGATGGCAGCATCGGATTGTACGAGTGTCACGGAGCTGGCGGCAACCAGGTTTGCCAAATATTTTCTCAATTATAGTAATACCAAGATCTATATTGATGTTAAGCTTATACTCCACATGCAACTCGGAAGGCATTTCCGGGTTTCAATTATTCCCGAGGTAGTGGTGGCCAGGCTAGACGCGTTAGTACCCTTTACTACCATTAAACATCGTTCAGTTTCATTTCAGGGGCAGTGCCTTCAGTATTTAAGGATTATTTTACGTTTATAGATGACCCGCCAATTCGCAACCTATTACATCTGCCCACAGTACGTACGGAAGTGGCTAAAAGTCA
The DNA here is from genome assembly GCA_025403585.1 of Parazoanthus swiftii. NCBI lineage: Eukaryota > Metazoa > Cnidaria > Anthozoa > Zoantharia > Parazoanthidae > Parazoanthus > Parazoanthus swiftii. Next base: position 5,850 of record JAOBYE010042011.1, on the reverse strand, counting down.
ATTTAATGCCATGGCTGCACTGTTTTTAAAAGTCAAATAGTTGATAGATATATTCATTACATATCATATTTCTCATATTTTATGTCTTCATGTATATAATAGTTCATAAAACTCGGGGCTCCCATTGATAGCAGGGAAGCATTCGTTACCCAAAGGACTGTCCTGAGGTTTTTATATTATGTAAATAAAGGCGCCCGTTCTATTCTATTGTCCATTGTCTTTTCCGGTTCCTAAATTCTGTTCAAGAGAGTTGGCTGCGAACGGTCCATATTAAGCAACGTTAAAGTTTGATGCGCTGGTTCTGTTGGTGAAATCTCCGAATGCCAATTCAGAGGTCCCGGATTCAGTCCCCGTCCTGGCCTCAAGGTTGAATAGACATGGACGTTAAAATCAATGGTCTAGCATTCTGAAATGCTGTCTCAAGAGACTCAAAATAACCCGGACCCACTCGAAAAAATAGGTGTATCATGTTGAGGACCACATGAGACTACGCCTTATGGGTGGTAATGTGTTCCCCTCGATGAATGAAGTGGCTTTGCTTTGCTTTGTATTGCTTTTGTTCGCTTTGCTTTACTTTGTCATGATGACTGTGATCATTCGGGCATAACAGTGCTGTTTCCTTTAAACGTTACTGATACAGGGTCCTTTTCAATGGCGAGGCTTTGCAGGTTCAAAAAGCGTAGGAATATCTGATCAGCTCCTTTGAACCTGAATTGTTTTAGTTTTTAGGTTTGTATTTGAAACAGCAACAACCCAAGCTTTGAAATTCAGGTTTCTGTTCCTTTCAGTACTTAACATGTAATAGGGGACTAAGTCCCATACCATGTAAATTTTATACTTTAATAAATAATGATTTCTTTCACTTTGATGTGAATTAAATGTTTCAGTTTAAAGCAAAACCCCTAATCAAATGCATCTGTTAAAGCATGTTTGACATGGAGGGAAAGGGGATGCGGTAAGACAAGGGATTTGATCTCAATTTTTCAATTGTGTCGATTGCTTAGAGGTCGAACAAAATATAAGAATACTTATCGATTGTATAACAATAGATGAACACTTTTGTCAAATTGTGCTCTAATTGGAGGGCAAAGTAACTTATTCAATCCTACTTCTGCTCTATTCCTCCCTCAGCAATGGAGCTTAACTAAGTCAAAGCTCATCAAACATGATATGTTATGTCTTGGCGTGGCGGAAGGAAAACTAGACGAGGTCCTCAGACTGCAGGATTGTGATGAAAGCAATACAAATCAGGTCAGTAATGTTTTTCAATAATACTAACAATAATTTAATAATAATAAAGATGATGATGATAACAACAAAAGTGATAATGCTAATAATGATAATGGTACTGATGATGGTGATGGTGATGGTGATGATATGTGGAGTTATGTGATTGGCAAGAATTAAAAGCCGCATTTGTATGAGAAAGAACAAGATAGTTTATATTCGGATATTCACACGGTCTGCTGGACCAAAAGATTGAGCTTTGACGTTTTGTTTCTCATGACGATGGTTGAAAGTGACCAACGTTTTGTATTCCCACGAATGATTGTTGCATTCTGAAATAAAATCGATTGTTCTGTGTCGTCACATCTTTGTTGCTTTATGCATAGTTAATAGAGCGAAATGGTTATGAAACTTGGTCAATTTTTTTGTTATAATATAGGCTTTTAGGATTTAGACCTTGAATAGAGAGCCAATCAGATAACCGTAAATGCAACATCCATTACTTGGTATCTAATAAAGTTAATATCTATAACACGTAGAAACCAAAAATATTTACCTTCTGCTGTACGTTTCTTTATTTACAGCACTGGGAAAACGAGGGTACTCAAAACAGACTACGTCACATCCGGTCAAACTTGTGCGTTGAAAGTGCGGGTCATCAAGAGAAAGGACTCACATTGAACTTGTGTGACACTAGTTCCTATTCCCAATTCTGGTCTTTTGAAATGACATTATGATAAAAGCTTGGATAATCTGAACACTTTTAGGATAAATATATTTGAATTATATTTTCTTAACAAATACAAAGGCCTGCCAAAGACTGCGTATGTTTCTGTCAAGCAGCGGAAGCAAGCCACTTATTCGCTTTAACGGTGTCGAAAGCGGTTGTAAAACCATAATGCTTTGCACGATTTGTATGTTTGATTAGTGAATAAGAATAACGTCAATTTTAAAATTAAGTCTTTTCATCAGAAATCGACTGAAGTGAAACAGTTGTGATCGAAATTAGGTGGAAAACGGATTATCCCAAGCAGCCATATTTTGGTTATTTTCGTGAACCGTGAAACTGCGAGAAAACGGTTTAAGATACGATTCCCTTTCCCACCTACAGTAACTGTTGTTCAGTAACTGTGCTCATGAGGTGAGCGGCACCTCCTAAAAGTTCTAACTTGATGGAACAGAAACCTATTGTAGAGTTTCACATATTTTAGGTGTCGTGCGGATGACCAGTTTCTGATTTGCCATCTATTTTTAAAGCACTATAAAGTCCTCTGTACAGTTTTCATTACCATTGCTTGCGAGAAGCCATTTCCAACCTCCTCCACTTAAGGAAACCAAAAAAATCATTTGGAGTTTTCGTTTTAGTTAGTAACCAAATTATCAAAGTACTTCGGTACGTGATTTTCATGGAAATACTGTGAAATTTTATCATTCCGATGGACATTGTTGAGCCAACATGAAACCAATGAAAGAAGTTGGCTTTGAAAACGTAACATCTTAGTTCTGGATGCAGCAGGGTAAGTTTGATTATCCACTACACAACTGCTGCACATCGTGGAAATCCCGGACACGTGTAGCAATAATATGAACCTTATATAAGCAACAATTTTATATAATAATGATTTTCAATTCATACAGTAGTTTACTGCTAATAATTCTTATTGTCAAATGTTTGCATGTCCCCAGCAAAAGTTGAAGTGAGTTTGGCCTTTCATCTTTTACTTTGCTTATCTGGAAAATCGTTGACTGACCCATAACTTGATCTGCTGTGTAGTTGTAAAACACCAGCTTTTGTGATAATAGTTGGCAAATGCCATGTACAACTTTTGTGTTAAATGATTGGCTTACATTATGTACATAAGTTAGGGCAAGGGTAGGTAGGGTATGACTATTGATAGCACAGGCAAGAAAGCAGGACAAAGTCTTGGAAATAGGACTCGTACGGGAAGTCATGTAATTCTATATTCAAAAGCCCAATTCTGGGAAACCTGAAAAATTTTAAGATTTGTCGAGGAAAGTTTTGGAAAATCAGATCTGTGTGTGAGCGAAGTAAGCTACCGACAAATCATGTAAAAAACTTCATGATCCATCATATTTTGGGACACTTTCATAATCTTTGGACGGATTTTGTAAATAAGGTTATGGAAAGTCGAGGAAAGTTATGGAGGATTTATGTCAAACAAGCGTACGAAACCCTGTGGAAACGTTTCCACTTAGTAACTTTCAAAATTACAATTACAAAAGATTATATTTTCAATTTGAATAGCTTTCTGTTGATGAGGTTTTTATCAAGTAGTGAACGAAAATACTAAAGGATAACGGTGTAAAAAAATTAGGCTAGTTAAGTTTAGTAGAATATATTTTAAGTCAAAATCGATAAGGTTGAGATAATAATTTTCTTGTGAAAATAAAATTATTTGTGGCATCTTCAAGTTATAAGGAAATTAAAAAGTAGTAAATATGCGTAAAGAACCATATTTTCAATTAACTTGGCCTTTTTAGCAGCTGTCTGCGAAAGGGAAGAAAGAGAAAGAGGCAGAGTGAAAGACAGACAGAGAGACGGACAGTGAAAGACAGACAGACAGACAGACAGACAGACAAAGAGAGAGAAATGATGATGATAATTTAATAAAAGTAAAACTTTACCTAGTCTTGAACTGTTTACATTTTTATTAATGTTTACAAATATGCTAATATAAATAATTGTTTAGTTAAGGGAGAGAATGTTATTTGTCTTTTGAAAGAAGAGAAAGACGGAATGACTCCAATAAAATAAAAGCTACTGGTTTCTGGACACTGTTGTATCTCGGTGGAAGCTAAAACTGTTTGTCTCTCGAAGTGAGTATCTGCTGTTGTTGCTTTTATGAAAGGACAGCGAAATAACCTGACTTTGTGCATTACGATGGCCAAATGCTTTTCTCTGATAGTCCACAGGTCGCCCCATTTTAATTCTTCATGCGTAACACCTAAGAACCAGTAAATTTTTGTTCAGCCACGATGTTCTTATTTCGAGGGAAATTTCAACCACAAAATGTTCTTATTTTGTTCTCATTTGTGGCATTTGCATTAACGCCTCGCTATGTAAAAATTGCCACGGGCGGTGCTCGCGTTCATTGAAAGTATCTGAAGCTACAGATAAGCAAACTGCAATGTGTAAAGTATGTCGCATATAGTACATACACGGACAATGCGATTTTTTTTACTTATTAGTTATTCTCAATAAATTTCGATTAAGCCTCAGTTTGTTCTTAATTTGTTCTTAATTTTTGGGCGATTTCAGCCTCGGTGATTTTATGAAGTTTGTTCTTTAAAGTGTACACTCACCGACCTGGTATCACAAACCTTGCGGGCCATGATCCTTGCTGCTTGATTTTGGAGTTTCTGGAGCCTCGCCGTTTTGCGTTTTGTTTAAGTTACCCCATACCGTATCACAAAAATAAAAAAGGGGTTTCACTACCGCTTCGTATACTGTTGTTAACGTTGGGAACAAATCGACGTTCCTGTTTTAAAGCTGCTAGTCCTAATGACACACGTTTACACAGATTGCCGACATGTTCTCCCACACTAAGTGTTTACCAAATTCTATCCTCGGAGATTTAGTAAACTTTATTCTGGAAAAAAGTTTTTCACCGGTTTTTATTGCCTCCGTTATATCTGTTCCTTGATTTGCGATTTGCGTGGTCGTGATCTGATGCAATGTACAAAAATTCAGTTTTAACAATAAGAGGGACGGACGGACGGACGGACGGAGGAAGAAGGAGAGAGAGACAGAGACAGATACAGAGACAGAGAGACAGAGACGAGAGAGACAGAGAGAGAGACAGAGACAGACAGAGAGACAGAGACAGAGACAGAGAGAGATAGAGAGACAGAGAGAGAGACAGAGACAGACAGAGAGACAGAGAGAGAGACAGAGAGAGAGAGAGAGATAGAGAGACAGAGAGAGAGACAGACAGACAGAGACAGAGAGAGAGAGACAGAGAGAGACAGAGACAGAGAGAGACAGAGAGACAGAGAGACAGAGAGAGAGAGAGAGACAGAGAGAGAGAATGAATGAATGAGAGGCACACACGAACCAAACTTCTTGTATGACAGCTTTTCTTTTAAGTTTTTCGGCAAGTGCTATTGTCACAAAAAGTATCGTCCACTTTTTTCATGTATACCATAGAAAGGAAACCGTCGGTTCTGAAACACTTGCGCTTCTGCTTATCAAGCTTTAGCAAACAGGGAACTTTGGGCAAATTGGACAAAAAAGATCAATTTTTATGCAACTCGCACATCTCTCTGGCCACTCGCTATATGCCCGGTCTCTACTTCGCCGTACGCATTAATAGGACCGACCTTGCGCACATATGGTACGGGAACGTAAGGAAAGAGGACGACCGCTCTAAACAAGATACAGGGTCCGTCTCCCGTCTGTATACTGTATATTAGATACAGGGTCTATCTTCTCTCTGTACTGTAAATAAGATACAGGGTCCGTCTCTTGTCTGTACTGTAAATAAGATAAAGGGTCCGTCTCCTGTCTGTACTGTAAATAAGATACAGGGTCCGTCTCTTGTCTGTACTGTAAATAAGATACAGGGTCCGTCTCTTGTCTGTACTGTAAATAAGATAAAGGGT
>JAOBYE010041900.1:0-22112 GCA_025403585.1 Parazoanthus swiftii | reverse complement strand
AATAAGTTCTTCGCTTCATCTCCACTGTCAGTTCGCTAGCCAGAGGCTTTTCATATTGTAAACACTCAAATTTTTTGTTCACTCAATCGACCACGTGACCGTGTTGCCATAGTAATTTTGTAATTGCACATGTGAAATTTCAAATCGGAGGTGAATCGGAGGCAAATTACAGATAAAATTCGGGTCTGAATTCACAGTTTAATTTGTCCTCTATGTTATTATAATAATAATAATAATAATAATAATAATAATACTGCTATAATGCTATATTTAAAAAAGGAGAACAACTGACAAAATCAAAAAACATTTTTCAAATCTAGTCCCCTCAAATTAAAGAAACTTTGAGAAAACTGAACATTTTAAAACTCAAAATATATAAGATGCATGATTGTACTGTGATGGAAACAACTAGTTGAGAGGATTTGTATTTTTTACACCTGTAAAATTGGAAAGCCAACATTTAGTACTCTAATGATGGAGTGGAATTAAAGCTTGACAATAACAGTACTCTGTAACCAGTGGTTTTCTCAAGGCTTGGGAAATGGGGTACACTGAGTGGGAAAGCAGGTACACCTCTGTTGGAAGTCATCAAGTGCCAAAGGTGCAAGCATCTAGAGGGGTCTGGGGGCATCCCCCAGAACATTTTTGAAATTTAGAGTCCTGGAAAATGATGCAACGTTGTGCATCTGGTGACTTTCAAAAACTTGCCGGACGCCATTGCTGGGGAAAGGCGGTGCAGCTACGGGGGAATGTTTATAGTAAAACTGTAGGTTTTGGGGGTAGAACTTCTAAAAGGATGGGAATATTGATTATCAAGAAATTAAAGTTTTTTTGGTGGGGCAGGTATCAATTTATTATTGGTAGCTTGGAACTACAAACATTGATACGCAAGAGCTAATTAAACAAAATTTTTACATGATTGTACTCAACAGTTGTCAGTTAAACACCAATGCAACTTAATCTCACCCTCATAAACTGCATGTCACTTGTGGCTTCGTTAGCTCTCTTCTGTAGTATCACCTGTTCCTGCTTCATTCTGTGCAGCTCTTTTTTTAACTTGCTGTTTTCATCAATAAGGGCCTAGGGAAAAGTAATTTTGTTATCACAGACTGTTTTTACAATGGATTACCGTGCACTCCTTTAAAATTGCAGATTTGATCTGAATTTGTTTGGGGCTGCCATCAAATAAATCCTGTTTCATTTGGAGCAGCAAATTCTACCAGTAAGAGTAGTACAAGTACTGACAAATGTTATAAACAACCTTGGGCCTTGAATTACCATTAAAAATATATATTAATTTGAGAGCACAGCAATTTTGGCCTTGAGAAGTTTTGACACAAGCTCTTTATTGTATAATTTATTTTTGTTGGGCACTACAGCAAATAGCAACTTACTGTAATTATAGGGCATCCACCGCAATTTCCGTGTGGCCTTGGTAAATTTCAAGTCCTACAACCTACACAGACACATATATGTACATGCTGGTTGTACACATAGGCCCATACATGCAGCCTGTTAAACTACAAGTTGCAATTGATTGACAGCAGCCTGAAACCAAAATCCAGACTAGACAACAACTACAGTATTATTATTTGTATCCAAGGTTGGGAAGCAAGGAAACAGCTAGTGGTGACAATGATTTTAATATATTTATTAGTGACTTTTTGTTTTTTTTCACTTTCATTACAAAACTACCTACCGTAAGTATTTAAAGTATACATCATGACTTAGCTGACATAATAAGCATTTGAAAGACCTGCCAGGGTGTACCTTATTTTAAATTCACCACTCATTGGCACATTTTAATCTTAAAAGCTTCATTAATCTCACACTGAAAATCAGGGCTCAATTTTAAGAAAAATTTCTTGTTGTACATGGGGCAACCAAGATTTATTTTTTAGTTGTCCCTCAAAAGTTGAGGTCGTCCTAAATAAAAGTGACTCAAACAGCTATAATATATAGGTGTTTCAGCATGTTTTAGCCAGGCTTTTTTCCATCTAAATTTTTAACTAGAAGTTAGACCGAACCAGATCAATTTGTAACATATATTAATTGGTCGGTTCTAGGATCTAGTCGTCCAAAGAACAACTAAGCTACTACTCTTGGTTGTCTCATGAAGATTTCAGTCGTCTCTGATGACCAATCGACCATAAAAATCAAGCCCTGAAAATACAAGGTTAATGCATTGTCACAGGGCCAGCCAGCATCAGTGTTGATTGTAGCTCCGCTCAGCATTAATGTACTAAGTAATCCATTGTTCAGTACTACTTTTAAATACCTTTCTGCTCCTGTTAGTGTAACTGCTTATTTTAAACTAATGTCCAGTGGGCAGGCAATATATTATTAAATATTTAAAAAAAAAGTACATGACTGTATTGGTAAGAATTCACTTCTAGTTTTATACCTCTTCTACCTGACCCTCATCTTGAGCTTTGGGGAGTGGAAAAGAAAGAGTCTGCTGGTAACTATAGGGATCAGCATTCATTTTTTAGAAGGGGGACAGACTGGGGGAATCTGGTCATCATCTTTTTACATTGCAAAAAAAGGGGGGGGGGGTCATTGGAATTCACACCATTATTAAAGGGGGCACATGATATTAAACATCAGCCTAGGGGTGGGTTACGAATTTGATACCATACTTGATAGAGGGGGTGTTCTTAAGTCTTGTACGACCTGTCAGAGGGATTTCCCTGCCCACCCCCCCTTCTAAAAAAATGAATGCTCCCTAAGAGTCCCTTAAAATCGTATGGTATCTAGAGAAAACCATTACTAACTAACTTTAACTATATAATTATATTGTATACTAAGTTATAACTATATAGTTTATATAATTATATTCAAATTGCTGGTGCATTAATACACTGGCCAGGGGTACAATTTTGACCAAAAATGTTATAATTATTTTTATAGAAGGGTAACTTTTTGTTCAAGCATCTGGATGACCCCCATACTAGACCCTCACTTTACCTCAGTGAGTTTCATTATATCACCCTGCTTCATCATCATCCTGGCTCTGGCTGTCGATACTGGGGCGGTACAAGCTCGCTGAAGCAGAATTGCCGGTTGCTTGGTCATTCGAGCTGATAAAAGCCTGTTACTTTCTGTTCTTGAGCTACCAAATGAAACTGTATTCTCATAGATGGGATAACTGCTACTGCAAGGCTATAGAAAAAATTCAGACCATGATGATGGTCAGAATATTTTTAAAAAAATATACAGTTCAAAACTGTAATTTAGTAATATTTAAAAATTTCAATTATGGTCATGACAGTAGTTATACCCAGAAGTTATGAAAATAATATTATATGTTATAAATACTTTCCACATACTGTATGACAAATTTGTGTTGAAATGTGACATCTTAACTAATTGAGCTCACCAGTAATATGCAGTGCTCAACATTAACAGTTATTTACTTAGGCATTGTCTTTACAACTGGATTACTGATTTTGTCTAGAGTTTTGCTCTCCACATCTGAAGTTTACTAAAATTTTAAGCAAAACTAATATTTTTTAATTTTGCTGTATGGCCAAAAAACCTTAGAATAATTATTTTAAGCTAGTTTCTAGTATGGAAGAAAAGTTGATCTGATTACTAAAATCTCTGATTTGCTTTTTGTTTTTTGTAATAATTATGTGGTCCGTATGGTGATGTTCCACTCAGCAAAAATTTTCAAGATTTTTCAGTGTTAAAAATTAATGAATGTAAAGGAATAGTTAGTATCAGTTACAATCACCCCAGCCCATTCTATACATTAATGCTATCATTATGAAAAATCTTACAATATTTGTTATTCAAATATATGATGTCAATTTGTCTCAAACTATACCCTCAACTGGACGTGGTTTGCCTTTTTTTTGCAGCAGAGATTTGAGATAGCTTCAGTCTTACCTTTTCTGAAATTGGATTTTCATTTCCTGCTCCGAGGATATGTTTGTACCTTTCGGCTTCTTCTTGTGCCAGCCTCATTTCTGTGGTAATAGCCAGTTGTTGTTTCTTCACTAGGTGACAATTTAGTTTAACATCATGTTAATCAAAGGAGAAATGGGATGTTTCATAGTTTAATAATCTTATTTAATAATCTTAATATTTGGGTGTTTATATGGTTCTGGCAACATAAAGACTTGGTATTGAATTTATATTTTTTTTCTTACTTACACAACTCCTCAAGATTACTGTCAAAAGATTTAGGAGATCACCAGATGCAATGTAAAGCTGAACTTCGAGGTAAAATATTTAGATCTGGAAAAAATTTAAGGATTGTCGAGTTTGTTTATTGGAACTAAAGTTTTTTGTTTATCTTATCTCATCAATTAAATTTCTTCATCAATTATTTTGTTACCCTGCTAAGTCTCAAGTTCTATTATGAGGTCATGTTGTTTGTATTTCAAAGTCTTGCTCTCAGTGAAAATATTTAAAAAATTATGATTTATGAAAAAAATATTAACTGCAGTAATGTACTTTGAGGATATATTCCAAAAATACAGTCTGTCGTGTTCATATATGTATATAGTCAATTGACAGCTTAAAACAAAGCTAAGGAAAGAAATAACCTTCCTTTTGTAACTTTCAAAACACATTTCAATCATTCAATGGTTCAGAAGAGAAACCACAAACAAATAAATAATGTAAAACTGAAACTAATATTTTGGTTGTCAACCATTTGGCAATTACTAGAACTACTCATCCAGTTACCCTGAAATAGATTTTCCCTCATTTTATTCAGCAATTGGTCAGAATGTCTTGCACGATTTTCCATTTCTTTCAACAGATCTCCATTGCTTTGCTTCAAGATTTCAATCGACTTGTTCGCATCACTCAATTCCTGCTCTGTCTTTGTAATTGAATTACAGAACTCTTCAGCTCTTTTCTTTTCTTCAAACAAAAGTCTTCTGAAACTTTCCAATGTGGGACTGCCAGATTTTTCTGCCACATTGTCAACTGGTTCCGCGCTATTACTGATTGATCGAATTTTTTTCAACTCCAGTTCAAATGCTGCTACTTCATCTCCAAAGCATTGTTTTTCTAACTTCAGTTCATATTGTCGTTTCTCCAGCCGCTCACTCTCTTTTTCAAAGTAAGTCTGATCGCTCTTGCACTGATTAATAATGTCAACGATCTTTCGCAAGCTTGTTTGAAAATTGATCAGTTGTGAGCTCAATCGTTCGTTCGAATCTTGTGCAGCGGCGAGTCGCGCTTTTAAGCTTTGAAACACACAATGTCCTCCAGAATTTTCTTCTTTTTTAGTCTGCGATGTTTGAACAGCTGAGAGCAAGTTTTTGTTTTCTGTCAGTACATCCTCGAGGGACTTGAGAAGGCATTCTGTATTCAAAAGAAATTCTTGAACCGTAAAGCCCGCCATCTTAGCTTTGTCCGTTGTCTGCGTTGCGACGACAACAAAAAACGTTTGCAGGGAGGGAAGGGACAGGGAAAATATACTCATCCATATACACTTTACAAGGGAGGGACAGGTAATAGACTGGTAATCGACCAAAATCATAGTATTTCGGGGATGGAGCAAGATATTTGTTCAAAACTAGTGAAAAATTGTATCAACAGGGAAAGAAACCGCCGGACCCATCATGTGATGTCAAGTGATGTTTCAAAAGCTGCACGTTTTTATGAGGTATGAGACCGGCATCGGCGAACTCCAAGGAGGGGCAGCCCTATGGCACTCCTAGTCCACCATACACCCCCCCCCCCGAAAGATTCCTTGGAAATGTTTGTACAGTCATATAAGATGGTAATAAATACATTCAAATGTGGTCTCTTACTCACTCTAACAAAGTAAATATAACATTGAGTCGATTTTCAAACTTTTCGACATTGAGGCAACCCTCCGGGGCAACCTCGACAGGAAGCCGTACAACTCTTTATTAAGACTAAAACACCAACTGCTAAGAGTTGCCTTTTTCCATGCACGATTCGATTCATGAGACGCAACATTAGAGAGAAGCAGCACCACGAAACCGTGAATCGGCAAACGGCAGGAATCGAAATGAGAACGGACAGTTCCTATCTTCGCTAACGGGTCGAAAACAAGAAGTTTCGGAGAGAAAATGGATTGCAATGAAATATAGACAAACAGTAAGAACGTTCCTGCCCGCACACACGGTGTTAATTTTTCTTTTTATTATCGGTGTTCGGTGCGCGAGTGTGAGATCAGTCGCTGTCTCGCTGAGGCGTATGGAAGTGTCGGCATGAAAGTTGGTACAAGTTGGTGGGTATGCCAAAAGGCTCACAGAGACTTGGAACCTAGCGCCGGTATGACTAACTGCCTGCTTACTGCCAGTGATAGACTCCTAAGAGAGCCCTTTCATGATATCGTGTCAGAAATTGAGGCCGACATCTATCAAAGTTTGTTAGATTGTCGACCAGAAGCCCCAAGTAACAAGTAATTCCGACTGCGATGTGTTATGTTTCTGGGTGAGCACGGCTAGCTAGTTAAGCTCCCATACGGAGCACACAATTTTTAGTGACTACTACGGGGAAGCCAACTGAGCTCTTGACTTGTCAAATGAATTAAGGACTGTCTTATTTTTTCAAACTTTGGTAAATCTCTCTTTCAGTGATCTTACGTGCGGAGTTTGTTCTCAAATAAAAAAGCCCATGCATTAGTTTATTTCGAATGCGCAATTGAGAAAGAAGCCTCTCTTATATTATTTAGATTAAACTTTAATAAAAAAAACTTAGACTTAATCTTATCTAGTTTTTTAGTAGCTTTTTTCGTCTAGTAAGACCGATATATTGCAATTTGAATGTGGGTACCCTGTGGTTCCCGTTTGTGCGGAGCAGGCCGTGTGGGTTCTGGGTACGAGAAAAAACTCGCATGCCGATTGGTTAAACTTGGCGAGCTGGTGGCGCGCGTGGATTAAAAGATTTTGAGGTCATGAAAATTAATGCAGTTTTGTTATTTATTCAGTCTCACTTTGGAAAATCTTATCTCGAAACACAATAACTTGCCCTGCTTGATCTAAGTAAGCGTTAACTGAAAGAGGTAACCAAAGACACAATGAGGAAAGGTGTTTTGCAGAAGCGAACAATCTGGGTCTATTCCTGCACGTGGTGGAGCAACGTCGAAATCAGAATGACTCGAAATCGTAAAACTCAGAGAAGTTGCAACAGCCTGAGACATTTAAACATCTGGTATGTATCAAACAAGGAAGTCTAAAGACTTTATTGTACGTTAAACAAATGAAACTGAGACCTAGGGCCAGTAAATTCCGCCGCCACCTTCGGCAAAGTTTTCATGGAACTTTTGCCTCGCGAGATACTGATCCTATGACCTAATGGCGTAATGCAGCAACAAAAATACAGTTTACGTACAGTTTAATACTATATTTATAGTAAAGCCGAACATGTGCAACATAAAGTTCTGTGCTGTTTTTCCAACATACTTTTTGGCCGTGTGTTTTGAGTTCACTGAAGCAAATTTAACGGGGCGACAGGCTGACGTCAGTCCAGGAACTGATTTGTTGCCGCCACGATGGATCGATTAGTTGCTTCGCACAAAAAACGAAGGTTAAGTGATATTCGGTTCTTTTGACACGAATAAAAAGGAAGAGGAATGTGCATGGGGATTCTAATTTACCGTTGATAGCTTTGGACAGAGCCAGTGCAAAATTTATGAACGACGGTCCAAAAAAAAGGGGTGCGTAATTGAAGCAGAAAGCGAGATTCGTCCCCTCAAACAGCCGGACAGAAACATTTCACATCTCGGTACTTCAACGAAAAAGTATCAGTTAGGTGATTCACTGAAGTAAAGAACTAACTGATGTGTTAAATTCAGTTGTGAAAAGTAAAAGATGTAAAACTTCTGTAAATCTTCTTCTATGCGATGCATAACTGAAAATTTAACCAGAGAGGGGCATTTGATTATTGTAGACTGATTTTCGTAAGAGAGAAATTTAAAACTTTACAAATATATATCAAGGTTTTACTTACATAAACTTGTTGAGTGAAAAACGGCATTTAATCCATGTCATAGCCGAGTATAATTTGGTGAGCGCTAGCTGTGTTTAATAGAGGTTTTCAGTTCCACTTTGATTATTAAACAAAAAATGTCTGGTAAGTGAAAAGAAGAAATGAGCACAAACTCATTTTTTCTTATTCCGGGGCGGGGTCATTTGAGCGCAAATCCATCCACACCGGCACATGGCTAGGCATTTGACCAGCAATCTTGTCCCGAGGGGCGGGGAACTTGACCAACAGCGACTTCATAAGTGCAATGGCCGGGGTTCGCCCGGGGGGATATGAAAGTTTCGAATTGATCGATACATTACAATTTCGAAAATGAATGAATTTCCAGTTATGAACGGTTTGTGAATCGTCCACCTCAAAATATCGAGTAAACACATAACTTTGACCTATTATATTCGAGATTTGTTCGCAGTCCTGATCCTGGTCCTCGGCCTCACTATAGCAGTGACCCTTGTGAGACCCCAGTGCTGTTAAGTGTGGTCATGTCAAGTTGTGTTTCACTTCCTTTCAGTATGTCCCAAGTATATCACCAGACTGTATATATGAATAACGTAAACCAGACCATGGCCATGTGCTCACACCGATTGCATGACACACAATTTGGGGATGACAAGGTCATGAGATTTTGTCAGTCACGTGTACGGACACAAGGTAGGTGATGGCTGCCCAATTTTTCTAAGCAATAGCATTACTCATGTGCACATGAGTAATGATGTTTGCTCCGGGGGGGAAAAACGGCAAAAACCACAAGTTTAACACTTTTAAGTGTACTAAAAAGCACGATAAGAGTGGACCTACAACTCTGCAGTCGTATTTCACAAACAAATATACTATTGAATGTACTAGTTATCGACGAGTCAATTCTTGAACATTTCACCTGAACCGAAAACATGCACTTCGCTTTATGACAAACTTTACTTTGTGAGTAAGCGTAGTGCTGAATTGACCGAGTTCTAACTCAAAAAGTACAAAAAATACAAACCAATAAATCAGTCTGGACACCAAAAGAGAAACTTTGATTGCCTACTTGTAAGTAAAAACTTGACCTTCTAGCGACTTTAGAACAAATGAAATCTTTATATATTTATAACAATGTGCGGATATGAACAGCGGCCTGATTAAAAAAATGTTTGATTTAGTGGAAAGCCATTATAATAAGTCTTTTTCAGTATGGTTTGTTATATAGCCTTCGAAATGGTGCACAAACTTCCTATATGCTAAGTAAGGAAGCAAAGTGTTTTACGGTTCGTCTATAACAGCTTAAGTTGTGATGTTGTTTTGAATGCTATTTTCAAATTCATTTGATCCCGAGCGTCTTTCACTCCAGTGAACTCGCACTAGATAGCACATACAACTGTTTGGCAGGCAGCATTTGCGCCCGTCTGCACGAATGTTTAACCGGCAGACAGCACATACAAGTGTCAAAATCTATACCCGATTTCATACTCATGATGCCAAAATCTATACCCGATTTATACCAAAATGCCAAAATCTATACTTGATTTCTACCAAAATGCCAAAACCAATACCCTATTTCATTCCAAAATGCCAAAATCTATACTCGATTTATACGAAAATGCCAAAATCTATACCCGATTTATAAAATTCATAAAATTTAGTTAATATGTTGGACTTTCTACAGAAATAAATTAGTATGTTCTTGCAATGCGTGTTTTAGCTATGCTAACAGTAGCATTGACTTTGCTCTGACATGCTCAGAAGTTACTAGGCCGCTTTTGGCGAATTCCAGCTGCGGTGAAGCAGCCGGGTTTTTATTGGTGCAGCCTTGCTGCAGCTGAGCGAGCCTTCTCCCTACTCTCAACGGCATTTAGCGATTAGCACAGCGTAATGTTGCAGTACAATAACCGTTGATGTCGACTTGTATATACTATTTTTATCCATGTTTATTCAAGCAATTATTGGTGCTGAAAGAACTCAGAACTGTCAAGACAAGTTGATTTACTTCGTGGCTTGATACTTTCAACGTTTTAGTTCGCTATAGTTTGAGTTAGTTTAAGTCAAAAGAGTACTATATTCTTTTGGTTCAGTCAATATATACAAGTGTGATCGTTAAGTCGTTGAAGGCATTTTACAAACTGTTTAGAGATGCGAGTAGGTAATTTGGATAGCTGAGAGCCGAGGCAAACTGCCACAAAACACAAATAAATTTACAACAACAGTTTATTTGAAAAACATCTTATTTTGGTGTCGTTATTGCGTGCCTCTATGTACAGAATCTACGTCATTTTGTGAGCATAATTTCGGAAATCAGGAGCATAAATTGGGAACTCTGGCATAACTTTGGCACAATTTGGCAAAATTTCGAGCACTGCATGCTAATAGCATAATATGCCACCGCCAAGGCCTACCTCCCCCTCCCCCAAGGAAGACTGGACAACGGATGTTTTTGGTCGGTAGAGCTCAGTCCGCCACACCTGTCAGCTCATAAAATCTAGCCAATCACAATGAAGTTTACAAATGACAAAAAAGATGGCGGACGAGAATCCTATAAATTTTGCACAAATACATAATACTCGATCTTTATCTTTCTCGACTTACCACATGAAAGTGATAAAGCTGTTTTGTCTCAGATGTGGCGAGATTTAGGTGAATCTAGTTTTTAATATGCAGAGTGGTGATTCACACTAGATATGGCAAAGGAAATAAAAGCCGACTGCCACTTCTCGAGATTCCACGTTGCCCTGATCGACCGTGGCAAGTGTCAACAATGTCGTCATCTTCAAGTAAAGAAAAAGTTTCAGAAAAGCTGGCTGCAGAGGATAACATTATTAGATGGATTATTTTTGCAGCCACAATGATAGCATCTTTGCTTTATTATCTGCACTGCCTTGTGACGTTTCTCGTGAGTGTTTTTGTGATACCATTTCTTGCCGCCTTTGTCGGCCTTCTTCAATTCTTTAGATTCCTTTTTGAAGTTTATGTTCGTCGAACGAGGAAATGCCTGCTACTTCGCGGAGATGACGCAGTGTGGCTACAAGATCGCCCCACAAACAGGCATGTTATTCATGCTTTGATGCTAATAGAAGGTTCCCCGGACATTGAAAGACTACGCGAAATTGTCGCCGAGCGCCTCGTCTGGGCAAAGGACAAAAATGGTGAACGAATTTGCGCGCGACTGACCAAAATCATTTCGACACACCTCGGTCATTTTGCCTGGGAGGAGGACAAAAATTTTGACATAGAAAACCATGTGAAATATTGGGAGGGTCATTTGCCGGCAAGTCATGACGAACTTGAACAGGTTTTGTCTGAAATATGCTCTGCACCCTTGCCAATGAGAAATCTTTCTCCTTGGCAGTTTGTTGTTGTTCCCACCACTCTTGACAGAAACATATTTGCTTTTCTGTTACGTATTCATCACAGCATGGCAGATGGTGTCGCACTTACTCGTATCTTTGTGATGAATCTATATGATAATCCCCCTCAAGGTCCAGAACCCAAAAAGTTCACTACACAACAACGGATGTATATGTGGTGCAAAGCTGCACTTGTCGGGCCCCTAATGGTGATAGAGAAAATCTTTGCTACATGTGACAGGTCCTTGGTTCATGGCCAGGAGCTATCTGGTAAAAAGGTTGTTTCATGGTCAAAAGATTTCAGCTTGTCAGTAGTAAAGAGGATCAAGAACACAACTGGTACTACCGTTAATGATGTATTGGTATCCTGTATTGCTGGTGGCCTTTACGATTACCTAGAAAAGAGTGGTGTTCCAAAACCGGATGACATGTGGGCATCAGTACCAGTAGATATCCGAGCAACATCAAAGTCATTAAAATTCAAAAACAAATTTGCCTTGGTGTTTCTGCGGCTTCCTATTGCGGCAGCTGATTGTCTGGAGAGGCTTTTCATTACAAAACACCGCATGGACATCATCAAAAGATCTGCTGAGCCACTGGTCACTGCAACCACAGTGAAATTTCTTATGATGGTACCAAGTTTTATTTCTAAACCCTTGTTGGATTTCTTTTCTTGCAAGATGTCTTGTGTGCTCTCCAATGTTCCTGGTCCCCAAGATCTCCTAAGTATTGGTAACCAGACAGTAGTGGAAGGGATTTTCTGGCCACCACAGAGAGCTGATATTGGTATCGGTCTGTCAATCTTCAGTTATGGTGGTGGGATTAGGGTTGGTATCTTTGCTGACAAAAATGTTCTACCTGAACCAAAGGTTGTTGTCAAAGGCATTGAGAAGCATTTTACAGCTTTGGTTGATGCACTCAACATGAATGAAAATTAGCATGAACAATGTGATGTAATCATGTCAAAAAGAAGATAGCACAGATAAATCTTTATCCAGTTGACTTATATTATATATTTATTTATATATTGTTTGTTTATTTATTTAATATTAAATTCATTTTTTATATAAGGAACTGTCTAACTTCTGGTGATTGTTAACCACTGAATAGTGCCTTTGACAAAATTTAACTTTGTCAAGTCTACAAAGCAAACTTAGCTAGCCTCGTTTAAACAGCCCGGGCAGTTAAAGGAAAAAGTTTGTCAGTTAATCTAGTGTGCAAAAGACAGTTTTATGGATCAAAGTTGACTGAGTGTTAGCAAGAACTTTTAACCAATTGATATCAAATATCTGGCAGTCATTGCATTTGCCGAGAAGTGTCTAGATTTCATAAGAATGATTGTGCTCTGGCCTTGCAAGGGTAAAACAATTAAATAACACTTCTATTTTCTCTTGTGGTTCTACTTTTTAGTACTGTAAGTAATAATTGTAAAAAACAGAGTTTGCATTCATGGATTATAGTTATTTGACATGACTTTTGTTTTTTTCTTGTGTGGGTTTTTATAAATAAAAAAAGGAGTTGGGAGTTGTATATAATGATGTGTGATAATCAATTGATATCAAATATCTGGCTGTACTTGCATTTGTAAAGAAGTGTCTCAATTTCAGATTAAGTTCTGGCCCTGCAAGGGTAAACAATTTATCCCATCAATTTTCTCTTGTGGTTCTACTTTTTATAATAATAAAATTGTAAAAAACAGTCACAGAGTTTGCATTCATGAATAGTTAGATGTGACATGCTTTGTTTCTTATGTCCCTCTTGTGTGGCTTTGTATAAAAAGAAATAGGAGTGGGAAATTCTAAGTTAAATGACAGATCTGATTCTGATAGCAACTTTTCAAAAAAATGAATAATTTTATAAGGTTCCAGACATTTTGAACATAAGTTAAATATTATACTGGAAAAAATTATCTGTTATAATGGTCTACAACTATGGAACTGAAATAAACTTATAAATGTACTGCAAGACATTTATTGTGTTATGAAAGTGCTGGTCACTTAAACTTTGCAACAAAATTAGTATTTGTTTCATTTAATAGTTCAATGACTGTGTAATAAGTTGTAATCAGTACCGTCCTGTTTTATGCCAAACAGAGTGCGGTCCATTTTGGTTCTTTGCTTAATTAGATTCCTGGTAGTTTACAATTATGTAGTCGAAATACTCCGTATCGTCATATGACTGAAACACCAAGTTTTGCATTCCAGTTAACATGAACATCATTACATTATGTAAGGTTACTGTAGATCGGGTAAATTTATGTTTAAAAGAGATGAACAAAACCCAAGCTACAGCTATTAGACAAAATATTTGACATGTATTATGTAAATGATAAAAATTAGTCTATATTAATTGTTAATAGTTTCCCATAATCATAATCTACTTCAACTGAACTTCATCACAAAATTTAAAACTTGACAAAATAAAAGCAAAATACTGCAAATCGTCAGTTGGCAATTTCCTTTGTATATTGCTATGATACTTCTTGTATGTTAAATAATGTAGCAAACTCCACTGTTTAAGAACTGAATGTAAAATTTAATGTACACTGGAGAGTTTATGAATTGTTTTAGGGCTCGTATATACCTCTTATTAGCGGAGTGTGAGGTCCGTACAGCAAGTTGTGGACCAAGTTTTTTCCTTCCTTTTATGGCCCATGCGCAAAGTGCGTGTTTATTATATAATTATGTTGATTATTTGAAGCGAGTGAGGCTGTAAATGACAGCTGCTCCAGAACTAGAGGTCCATATGACTACTTGACCAATCACAGCATGCAAAATCATTCTGCCATATAATAAAATGTACAAATAGAATGTTAGAACAATGTGGATTTCCTTTTACACACTGATAGTTTATAAAGCAAGTGCGGTCAGTAGTAAAGAGATGGGATGGAGTGTGAAAAAAGAAAAATGAGAAAGGTCAATAATCAGCCTGATTATAACTAAAGCCGTAATTTCTTAATTGACAAATCTAGCATGTTAATTCTGTGTTAACTTTGATTCTAATTTATTGGATCAACAGTAGACCTGAATGTACAGAGCACAATTAAAGTAACATTATTTATCTTTATTTGCTGAACCAGTCCTATAGTTTCCTTTACATAACACTGAAAAAATTGTAATTGGACCAACTTTTGCTAATGGAAAAATACATTGTTTCACATTATTTAATTTTTTTGTTTTTTGAAAGTTTCTGACTGGCTAGTACCTTAAAAGTTTACAGTTTCAGACTGAAAGTTGACAAAAGTAACCACAAAACTAGTGAACCCCAATGTCGGCCAATGTCTAGTGCAGGGTTATCCACCTTGCAGGGCCCTAAAGCCATTGGTTTGGCTAGTTGGTCTGGTTTTAACCAGGCCACTTTCCAGAGCACCAAATGCAAGAAGCAGCATTCCAGAGCCTTAAAAAACAAAAGATTTCCAGAGGGAGCATAATCCCGAACCTCCCTAGATTTCCACGTACCCTTGGCACTCACATATAACCAGACCATTAGTAAAGTGATAGCTATGGCCCTGCATTTTGTCACAGTTTTTATTAGCAAACAAGATTACTTTTTTTTCCAACCCCCTGGACACCCCAAAAAATGAAACAAAATTATGAGGATTTAACCGCAGGGTCCCTGGTTACTCATTGTCAGCAACTGTGTGACATTGTTGAGTTAAATCTGTTATCCAGCACAGCATGATGAGGGGAGGGGGGATTGGTGTGACAAGGTTATACACCCATGAAAACAATGTACATGTACAAACTATTTCTTTTGATGTCGACACGGTAAGACTAGTGATGATTGTGTTGATGAACAGTGCTCATCATCTTTTATTTTTTAACAAATTATTAATGCGCAAAGTCCCTTCACCAAAAGGTTTGTACGCTAATAGAAATTCCCTGAGTAACCCTTTCAGCCCAAAACATGAGAAATGATGTATTGCTAAATTCTCCTAAATTGTATCCATACTTTTCTTTTAAACAGTTTGGGAGAGTTTTGCTTTTCATATCAGATAGTTCGCAGTGTGTGACCAATTCCTTTTCAAAAACAACAACGTGTTCAAAGTTTGGCTGATCTCAAATCAGGTGCTGTCACACTTCCAGTGTTGACATCTAAGTTCTTGGTATAAATTAATTTGATTGACCTGCTGCACAAAACAATCTCACAAAAAACCAAGGAACATTAAGCAAATATGAAAACAGGGTTGAATGGAGAGATTTGTTATTAAACACATTGTAAATGCAGTAAAATAGGAAAAGCAAATAGCATGAGAAATCTTTGATGCCAGTATCATTCAAATCCATATAACTAAACCATTGTTTTTTTAAAATAACTATTCAATCATGTACATACTTACATTAATTTTTTTTTACATCAATACTATTAACCTTTACTATAGATACAATTTTAAAATTATTATTGGGCAACAATAATTTATTCAATGTCCACTATAAGATTTGATCTCCAATCTTCTTGTACTGTTCAAAAGACATAAAGAACTGCAACAAGTTAAGGAATATACAAAACTTACAAATGTTTTCCAATTAAATCGGTATCGATGTTTAAATAAATGTGACTGATATATTCACAGGTGCACAACAGGAGTACCAAGTTATGATCCATTAAAACTAATATAAATTAATTAATACACATGTCAATATAATCCTCCACCACCCACCCCCAACCCTGAGGTATGGGGCATTAGCCATCAAGCAAAACCAAACTGTAATCTTATAACGCCCTACATGCAAGAGCCTTTACTGTAATTCTGTCTTAAGTAACCCCCTACTAAATTAAACAAATTCTCCCACCCTTGGGGCAAACTTCCCAGCACAGCTCAGTCCATCACAACCAATCATATCCCTTTCTCCATTACTTCTACCACATGAACAGAAGATGAAGAACCCTTTTCTATCTGACAATAGAGGCACATTACCTTTCCCTAAATACTTGCACACAACTCAGATATCCAACACATTTAACCTTATCCATTCACATATACCAGATCTTGTAGTAGGAAAGGGAAGGTGCAAAATAATTATAATTATGTACTAACTATATTTTAGCTTACAGTACCAAGACCTTCACCCATCCATCATAGAACACTTTTCCTTTTGTGTACCTAAACCCTCATAAAATGGTCAAATATACTTGCCCCTGCAACACAGAATAACTCATGTATTTTAACACACCCAACACTCCATACACTACACAAGCAACAACCCCTGCCAGTACACACACATGTATGCCGTTTTATGCAAGAAGCAACAATCCATACATACCTCTATACACATCCAAAACAAAACCGACTTAAACTATTTCACACATTCAATTTACCACAACAAGTATGCAAAAACGTACACACTATAAGCTTATCGTATACTTGATTGTTTATAGCCTAAAAACAAATAGATCAGTATATTGAAGTGAAACAGACCTGAGGAGTTGTAGTCTGACTAATTACATTAACCAAACAAAACACTTATCCCCTATCCCTACAGGCAGTTACTGAGACAACCAAGAAAATCGTTTCATGTTCTCAGCAGCAAATTTAAAATTATTTTAAGGATTTCTGATGCCTCTCACAAAGAAAGCCTGTTTCTCAAGGAACTCAGAATCACTTTCTACTCTAAGAACAAGAGTTGCAAAAGTTGTAAATTAAAATTATACAACATATTAAATAACCCCAACCTTTGGGATCAACCTAAACATCCACAGGAAAACATGCAGATGAGTCCTGCAAGAAGGATTAGACAAGCCTTAAACAGATACTAAGAACTCAAATATAACCCCTTGAAAACCAAGAGGGCTGGGTGTCACACAATACATTTTAACCAATCAGATATCTTTCGTAAATTATTCATTAATATTTTTTCATTCATCATAAAAATTAATACAAGATGTCCTAGAGACAACTTAGCTCACCAGAATTTACAATCACGGTACAACCAGTCCTTAAGATGAGCAGCTTGCCTTTTCAGTTCCTTTACAGTGAGACTGGCTAGGACTCGATAAGAATACTAATGTAAGTCAACATGTATGTATTATTAATAAAACAATGCTAATAACACTAACTGACTCTCAATATTAGATGAGCTAAGATAATCACTACAACAATGAATCATGATGCTGATACTGGTAATTATACCAAAGAGCTCAAAGTTATTGCAACCAAACAGCAAAGGATACAACAATATTCCATGGACATAACCTGATGAAGTTTGGTATAAAGCCTCGGTAAAGGGCCAGAAATCCTTCTGTTCTAAGTGTCTGCAAACAGCAACAAGTACAAAAATTTAATTGCTTTGAAACTGTGTATATTAAAAACACTTTAAAGGTATTGTTATTTACAAATAATATTTACATTATTTTTTACGAGACAATGTACAGGTTCAAAAGCTGTTTGACAATCACATCTCTCACATAATCCCATTATCCTTGGACAACATCATTTTGGCAGATCCTATCTTTCAGATTGGTTGTGGAGATGAAATTTAATATGATACCAATTTTGATTAAAAGATAATTTTTTGCATTTTTTCTTGCATTGCATCAATGGGGTTCCCTTGAAATAATTATCTGGAAATCATGGATCTGCCACAGATCTTGAATTAAATTATATGATAATTTATTTCTTGGATGGGCACAAAAACATTGATTTCAAATTTGTGCTTTTTGTAAACTTATTAATTAAGGAACATTTCATTCTTTTTCAGTCTGTGGTTGGATATTTTGATGAAAATAATATGCCTGTTCACTAACAATATCAGCTCAATATTAAACACACTCACTCTTTATTAATTAACATTAATTTATCCAAATCAGCTCAAACCATACCTTTAACTTCGGCAGCACAACCTCCATAGCCAACTTTGGGATCCCCCCCACACCCTAACCCTGTAAATTAATTCAACATTATTTCATCCAGCTCACTTACTGTAATTATACAATCCAAAGCACTTTTATAAAGGACAGGACCTCCCTCTTTCTTGACTTTTAAGTTTCTTTGGTTCATCATTCTTGTCTGAAATAAAGTACAAAATGACCTTACAAAACATGTTTAGATCATTGAACTATTCTGCTTTAAGAAAACTTAAATATTAAATAAATTGTTTATAGTCTATTAATCCATTCCTAAATATTTTCACACTATAGTTAAACAAGGTTTATAAAATTGTATCAATAAAAGCTGCTCCCCAAACTGCCATGAAGTGCACCACACAATTATTGCACTTTTTGCTTTGATGTATATTAAAAACAATTTGCAGTCTTCTGTCCACTAGCAGAACATAATATTTTTGGTATCATGTCCTCGCTGACATTTCTCTTTCCACAGACACATTTTATTTTCAACATCTGGTGCACTAAGGTTGGCAAACCTTAGATGTCATTTTAACATAGGTGGAATTCTTGGTTCAGTGGGTTCTGCGCATGTTCATTACAGCTCCTCCCCTTTTCTCTTTTTCCCCCCTTTTACCACACAAATCAGCCTGTCTGCAGGCTATTGATACAGGAGGCCACCCTCCTGTTTATTTTAAATTGCTCCTACCACATACTTTCAGCAAACAAACTTGAAATTGAAAAACAAATCACAGAAATGTTAGGCATCAAGCATGTCTGTTTAGACAATATATAGAAAGCTCAATTCCATTGCTATCAAAGGTACTGTAAGCACACTCTTACCAGGATTTCTGAAGCTTTTGGATAACCCCCTAACATTCAACACTTTTTGATCCTAAATTATAAATCTGCTCAGACAGGTTATTGATGAAGTTTGATCAATACATGTAAATGTATTGTAGCACTGCATGGAGACATGTTGATTGTAGGTAAACATTTCAACTTCAAAATTATAGACTAAACCAACAGTCATGACCTGCAAAATGCTCACAAAGTACAGTTCCCATAATTTATATAGGCCACAGTCCTAGCTGTAAGTCCTAGAAGTTTATAAAAAGAAGCAACAGTCCTAAATTGCCTGGTATTTATGGTACGTTGAAGAGTTTGAAGGAACCACTTACAGCTGGGGCATTGAGTTCCTCACCTTTGCTACATCAATAGGATTAGATGCCAGAGCTCCTGCCAAACCTGCAAAAGCACTTGCACTAAAAGACATAAGATAATACATGACTGTATCAGCAATCAATTGATGTCTGGATTACATGTACATGTACTTTCCATTTAATTTCTGTTCAGGCCCAGAAATAATGCATTGCAACTGGGCCCGGTTGTACGAAGAGTGGATTACTTTATCCAGCGGATAAATCCCCATCCAGAGGATAAAATTGGTGCGTTCTTGATTTTGATTGGATAACGAGCAAATTTTATCCACTGGATAAGGACTTATCTGCTGGATAAAGTTATCCACTCTTCGTACAACTGGGCCCTGGCTGATAATGGAAAGAACTGCCTCTAGGTTAACTATTAATTAAACTTACAAAAAAACCTAACAAGCCCCAACAAGATTTCATATTTGAGACAATATTAAAATTTAATAGCAAGTCTACCAAATTCATTGCAGGGTCTTGAGTTTTGAATGCAACTTTCTGACCTTTGTTCAATTGTCTTTGCAAAACAACATAATTACATTTATTTTTTTCAGTTTTTTTGTTGCTGGTTTGGACATGTATTATACTTTCAGAAAAACAATTCTTCTGCTCTGAGGGTCAGTGCCTAGCAATCAATGGACATCCGGCCATCTAAATAACCTCATTCACAGTTTTAATGAACACCCATCACTAGTCACCTTTAATTCACAATGAGGAATAAGTTTTGGTGTCTATCCTGTATCAATGTTGACTACATAGTTTCACTGAAAGTTATTTTGAGCTGCTCTG
Source organism: Parazoanthus swiftii (assembly GCA_025403585.1). Lineage (NCBI taxonomy): Eukaryota > Metazoa > Cnidaria > Anthozoa > Zoantharia > Parazoanthidae > Parazoanthus > Parazoanthus swiftii. The sequence continues at coordinate 1,996 of JAOBYE010041900.1, read as the reverse complement.
TTAATATTACTCACACAAAATGAGCATATGGACCATCTTGCATAAGTTTCATCTCATTAATTAGTTGTTTCTTCGTAAAGTCATAAACTGGCAGTTCTACTCCCGCAATGACTCCTGCTCTTTGAGAAGTAGGTCCTACACCCTGTAATAAAAAAAACATAGTTTCTTTAGTCTTTATAAGTTTATGGATCCCCCTCCTCATCAAAATTTCCAAATTTTAGAAAAAAAAATTGTCACTTGTTTTCTACAATATTTTTGTCTAGTTGTGACTTTCCAGGCTTCATCTAAAAACAGATTTCCCAGTTAAGGAGATAACAGACTTCGTTATTTTTGCCATCATTGCAGTAAAGAAACAATGGAATGCTTGTAAAAATTTGAAATGTGTATTATTTTTGTTTCCCTGCACTGCTCCTAACTTCTTGTCAGAAATCATTAAAATTAAATCAAAATTTCAAAAAACTGTGGTCTTATAATCAGAAAAAATTATTACAAAAAGGAGATTTTTAAGAAATACTTCTCCACTACAGGAATCTTTAGTACCATAAGACACTCAGTCAGAATTAAGATTATTCTGGCCAAAAAAAAATTAAAAAACTCTCTTCTATAAAAATACTTTCCTTTATAGATCCATTTCCATTTTTCGAGACAAACATAAAATTAATATGGTATCTCATACAGTTGAGCTTCATAGCCTGAAGACCATGCCCATTATTTTGTATCTATTTTAATTTCTAATTTTGTAGACCACTTTATTGTGGTTTAGAGCTCTACACTCATTAATTTGTATGTTGTGTTTATTTTCTTGTTAAAAACTTTTTCAAAAAAAGAAATTAAAAACAGCTTTAGTCCCCCAATAAAGATGTTAGTGGTAGTTGCAGAGAAACTTAAAAAAAATCTTTTTATGAGAAATTGAAGTTTCTGAGCAAGGTTGTTTTATGACAGGGGGGGTACAGCGAGAGCACGATTGAGTGTCCAGGTTTACAGTTACAAGATCTGTCAAACAACATTTTATGTCACTCATGTCTGGAACTAACCTCACTAATTTTAACTTCTTTTCACACATGATTGCAATGTCTTGTGACATAATTTACTGAGGGTACACAAATGAATAAAAAATATACTTAAAGATGTTTAGTTTAAATTGCTCACCCTATAAAGTCCCCTGAAGCCTTCCTCTTTATAAACAATTACAAATGACTTTAATAGACTCTGTTTTGGAGCACCAGCTCTGTATTGTGCTTGCATTCTGATCTACAGGACAAGAATATGATCAATTAATTGACTATGATTTCAGCCCTTTCGTTTTCGACATGCAATTTAAGCAATTGCTTTTATTAATAATTATCGTTATATAGATTGAATAGATTAACTTTGTTCTGTACTCACTTTCAGCAAATCAGTAGGATTGCAAATGGCTGAAGAGCACACGCCCGCAATGATACCACATATCACATTCAGGAATAATGATTCATCTATGAAACAAGAACAGCTGTGAACATGGGGTGATTAATTTGTTCCAAGAATGATCATATACCTAACTATATATCTGAAAGACACAACACGTGATGTCCTAGGGTCCTGACTTGACTACAACACAATTTTTTGCCAACACCTCTATGGTAACCTATTAAGTGACTGAGTTCAGAAGGACTAACATTAAAAATTAATGGTCCAAATACAATCATCCTTTAAAAAAATAATAACTACATGTACATACTAAAAACTTAACTTAAAATAATTGAATTCCAAATTTGTTACAAATACTTTAAACTATAAATTAAACCAACATTTCATGTGGATCCACCCTAAACTGCTTTGACAAACATCTTAAATGTGAACGATTCTCCCTTACTAATGCATGTAATTTATCTGAGGAGCAAAATTTCATAATCAAGATTTCTTTACCCGGGCCCTCCCCATTCCTTCTTATTATGTGGAACATCAAATAAATCTACCTTTAGGGTCCTTGACCAATGATCGTTTCATAAGGTGGTAA
>JAOBYE010041789.1:0-22112 GCA_025403585.1 Parazoanthus swiftii | reverse complement strand
CCCCCCCCCCCCCCCCCCCCCCCCCCCCCCCCCCCCCCCCCCCCCCCCCCCCCTTGACCGATACTTGTCTTAACAAAAGAGCTTTATATTTAATACAACCTAATCGGGCCCGATTAGTGTGGTCAGTTCGCATTGCAGGCCACCCGACAAATTTCTTTCAACGCGGGTTGTTACGAGTTGTTATCAACCCGAGCTTGTGTAACGTAAACAGGATTTTATTTACTAATTCAGTCCAGTATATTACCATCTATAAAAAGTTTAATTGTTCCGCACGTATTTATCGCTTCAGCTATCAGCTTTCGTATCAGCTAGCGCAGGCAGCCTCTCCCGACACTTCACCATTAAACAGCCATACTCATTCGGTTGCAATGCCAATGTCACTCTCTTTGTCATTAGGATTTTGAAGGTACTTCACGACTATGGAACGAGTATCGAGAAAACGAACTTCACTCCTGGTAAGATAATGGCAAGAGTTAATATGTTTACATAAATTTTGTTGATATTACTCAAGCAGATAGTCTCCGATTTATTATTTAATTAGGTGTGCTCACGCACAATTTGAGTTTGTCTGCAGTGGAAATGAAACAAACTGTTAGAATTATATATATCATCAGCAACTCGGCTTCCACGTCAGACAGTTTTCATCCCGTTTACTTACGGATTCTTCTCTTATCCTATTTCTAGTTAGTTTAGTTTAAAGGTTTCTTTCGAGTTTTTCTCCATCCGAATATTGCTCAGATTTGGCGATCGTGCCCAGAGACATTTAATTTTTTTCTAATTCTTCTAATTTTTTTCCTCAATTTTTCTTTATTTTCTAATCATTTAACACCACAAAAAACAGTACAGAAGAGTCGGCACGATTTAATCTCCGTCAGGTCAAATGCCAGTAGAAGATGTGGTTTCTATTTAGGGAAAAAGAGATATTCTCATTTTGCGCGAGTGTTATCACCGCGAGTGTGAAACTGAAGCTTCATGGACAAAAGGTTTTAGCTCGAGTCAGCAGCCCGTCCGGCCACTTTATAATGAGGCAGAAGTTATTTTTGCTTCAAGTGCAAACCTCAGCAAGACAAGTTTTAAAGAAAATCTAAGAATATCGTTACTTTTAACCATTAAAGTTCTCTAACGCGAATAGTAATCATTCATTTTCTTGTCTTGAAGAGTAATCATGTTTGATGTCTTATTTCTCGAAAAAAATTAAGATTTAAAACTCTTAAAGCATTTGAAAACTCAAATGTAAAAATGTGACAGGAAAGAGTTAACAACTTTCCTTGCCTGATGTGTTTGTGGTTTTGCTGTTATAATGCTGTTATCTATAAATTCTCATCATTACTGACATTCTCAACCAATTAATGAGCAATAGCATCGGCAACTTGGTTCATTTGAGGGGCGCAAACAGCTATACCCAAGAACAAACAAAGCCTGTGAATATTATTTCAGCTCAGACATAAATAATGATAACTGATACCATATTAACTCGAAGGTATATTCGACAGCAAAAGATTGGAAATATTGGTACAACAGCGAGTATATTAGTCGGTTAACCTCTACGTCTACCTGTGGGCAATGTGTTTCGGACCGAGGGAGGAGTAGAGACAACTGGCTATCGATTTTGAAAACACTTTACTTTTCATCTCATGTCTCCCGACCACCACTGACATTGAGAACTAGTGTACCCCACATACATAAGCTATTACAGATCGAATCGCCTGCGGGTGGTTTTGAATGTGTCTGGCTTATGTTGATCTTTTTACATCGATGAGGTACTTTTTAGACGAACAGTTAAACGACTGGAAGTAAGGACGAACGAAAAATCTACACCTACGGTCTGATATCGTGATAACAAAGAGCTGTTAACCAATAAACTGCACAGATATGGCGCATGAGGTCGCCAAGCTAGAATTAAAGACTTAATATTAGTACTAAACATCTCGGGGGCGGCCTTCGCAGAAGTCTTTAGTAGTTTTATTTGTTTTGAGTTTTCGTTTGTTTTCGTTGACACTTCTGCTTGACAATATTTTATTTTAAAATATTTCAAGAACTTTTCTAGACGATTTTGTAAATTTGATCTTTGCTTCAGTTTTCGAAAGAGAACAAAATTTAAAACGGTTCGGTTTTGCTGTTGTCTTCAATCATGACATTATTGGACTGTTTCCACTTTGTTAATACACACTTTTTTTATACGGAACAACTTTATGAGAACAACGGGGCTCAGATTGGCAAAAATTTAAAAACAATTTAAGAACAAGTTGAGGCTGGGGCTCGATAGCTAAAATTTTCCTGGGATATTCACTGGAAATCGTCTCGGGAAAATGAATATGCGAACCCAAAATAAAAAAAGGGAAGGTAGACTGTAAAGAGAATATGACAATGTATTTAAAATAGCTCTTTTTTCGTCATAGCTAGCTGACTGTTAAGGAGATTTGAATCTCTTTCAAATTTTGTTATTAGTTTACGAGCATAGGATACGTTGAGATACTGGACGGTAAACTGAGTAAAACTGAGCTGCGTTGTTTCAGCTATGGCATTACGTAGACATTTGGGTTAGGCAAACTAAAGTACGTGATGATAGTATGCCAGTTGATATTAAATTAAGGTTTATATTCGATGTAATAAATAAAAAACTATTTTAAATTTTTGAAAAAAAAACACTTGAAGCAATATCATAAATTGACTTATAAGCCATAGAGATTAAAAATGACAACATGAACTTGCTATCATTATCCTGAAGATAGAAATTCGAATTTATGGAATACAATGGTAGCAAAAGAAATTCGCAACTGCAAAAAGTCGTGACCTGCGGAACCTGCAAAGACGCTTGTCTGTTGGGATATTAGAATATCTTCCAGTTTCAAAGGAGAAATTGTGTTCCGATTTTATAAAAACTGCTAAATTTATTAAAACCAGTAAAATTTATAAGATGTAGCAAATTGGACTGTTCTTAAATTTTTGGAAACTCAACTTATTCTTAAATTGTTCTTACTTCCATACTGAATTACTCCACATACTGGATTAGAAAACAATATAACAGATCTAGAACTAATTTTACTGCCAACATAAGCCTTTTTCAAACGAAATATATATGCATGTAGTGTTAACCGAAAGATTTGCTGAACATTGAGTTGATGTTACCGTTTAAAAGAAAACTTCAATTTTGCAAATGGAGTTTACTCTGCGATATATGAGATTTCTGCTCGCAGGGTATACAAATTGTTAGAACGTAATCGTGAATTAACATTACAATAGTGAGTCTGCGGATTTTCATGCATTCAATAAAATTCGGCAGTTATAAACTTGATTCTGAACTTTTTCGTAGCTTGTTCTTAACTTTTGGTCAAATCTCAGTGCGCCTTGGTGTTCTTATAAAGTATATTTATATATCAGAAAGGGTATATCTTGTGCAGAGGTGAATTATTGTAAATTAAGTAAAACTTAATATTTTCAGAAAGACATTCGTGTTGCAATGGCACAAATCTTGCACTCCACGAGAGCAAGAACTGCGTAAGAACTAACTCGGAAAACGAATGTCTTCACAAAGTTATAGTTTTTACTTTTGCATTTACTTCAGTTCTCGACAACATAACAAGTTAAAAATGATGCTTTTGTTTATTTCAATACGCTCTTTCCAGCAATGGCTGTCGGTAATAGATTTCTATTACACTTAATACAGCTCGACCTCGTCTATCAGTCCTGATATTTACCTAGTTACCATCTGCACAGTGTTCAATAGTTCTCATTCATTCAAAAGTTGTCCGTTTTGAAACAAAGCCACGTTTTAAGAAAAAAAATGCTCTGTTTACGTTGTTTGATTACCGAATTTCTTTAGTTTTCAGTCTGCGAAAAGCATATCTTACAAACACATTTGGCTTATAGCACAAATTCCTAAGGTAAAGCGCTTATTTGCCGCATGGGGGTGTCTGATCCCTTTTTGCTCCATAAATGGTATTATGATGTCAACTATACTCTGTATTGAAGTTAACATTTTGGTTTTTTTTTAAAAAAATGTTGTTGTTGAACTGATATCTCAACTTTACTTCAAATTTTTCTTCATCGTAAATTACAAAAAGATGAATCTAAGCTGTTCATTGAATTTATTATGGAAACTATAAAAACTGTTGTTTTTATGTTTAGAAAAAAAAGCTCATAAGCTCATTTTATAGATGTTGAAAAGCCAAGCTGAATTATGAAAAAAGTGGTGTTAAATTTTTGATAAGAAATGTCGGATTCGATTTGTCATTCTGTCAGCAGATCTAGTTGATCAATAATACACGTTGGCTAAATTCACATGCTCTCACGAATCCGTACTTATCAGTTCTTGCGGCCGTTCGCTTCCTTATCGACCAAACCTCTACTTTTAGATCGGCAGATATGGCACAAGATTCTTCACTGAATTGATAAGAAAAACTATCTTTGTTTGTTTTGTTAGTGTCTGTACTCTCCCATAGTGGCATTGTTCTTACCCCGTCGCCAACAATCGTTCATCATTCATCACTCTGCTTTCCACCCCCTGCGATTTCTGTACTATTTGAAACACGGAAGCATGTAACTTTACACGCCTTTCTCAGCAAGCTACACACATTATTTTCTGGTGCCGGTTCGCTTTTGAATTAGTCAAATCAGTTGGACACACCTTGAGCCGTCTTTATCTGCAAGCCATCGCAATAATCTAAACCTCTTCGGCGTGTTTTAAACCTGTTTTAGCCTGCAATGTATCAACATTTATGATGCTTTATTTTGCTTCCGATGTTAATAGAGTTCTCCTAAAACAAAGCTCTGGAGCTATCTACAACAAATTTATGTAGATGTTGAAAGATATGTTTTGACTAAGAGTTGGAATTAGATTTATATACGGGATAGAGAAAGGGGGCAGTGGCTTAGGAACTACAACTGATTTGCGCCGATATCTATCACTTATAACGGGCCAAAAGCGCTGTTACAATCTGATAACACTCACTCACCAAATATTATCACTGCATCTTAGCACGAAAGGTTTTTTAAGCTGTTACAATTGTTGAATTGATAGAGAAAACAAACCAGATGCTGAAGGCACGTACAAGTATCTTGTTGTTTTAAAAACTGTTTTTATCAGTGAGGTCTTAGCGACGGCTGTGCCGCCAACACATTCTTTTCATAAGAAAAGGGATGAAACTAGACTGTTATTCAAAACTGTTTCTACTCGATATCACACTTGTCTCATTCTATAATTGGTTATTTCTTTTGGCATTGCGTGGCTGTATTGCCACAATGACAGCTCGAACAAAGGGAGAAGGGATCTAAACTGGATTATTTGAATAGCTCTGCTCCTGTTTCAAATGGATACAGCGTGACGTCTGGCAGTTTTGTCTTTTGATGGTCAAATTTGATAACAGCCGGCCGTCTCATGATATCAGGATCTGATCTGGGAAAAGTTTCTTCGCATCTCGCGCCGGAAATGGCTTTCATTGATTACGAATGAATTGGAGTTTTGACATCACAGGGCTTTTGATTGACAAGACTTCGACTTTCAAGAGCGGGTTGCTTGTGTAAAAGAACACGAGGCAAAGAAAAACGCTGGGCAGATCGATGAGTGAAGGGACCTCGTTTGTTAAGTAGTGAAATTCGGAAACTATTTGAGGCAGACTGCTGCGAGTTTTATCTCGTTGGCTTGAGTTATTCTTACTAGGCGGGCACTGACATACGTTAAGTGTTCGAGCGACACACCACTCCGAGTTGAAACAAACACGAGCGATGGAAAATGAATTCATGGTAAGGAAAAACGTATCCTTGAACTTGGTGAATGAGTTATCCAAGACAAGGTTAAGTGTTTTGTGGAGCACGTTCGAAACGAAGAATCAAATTGGAGTTGAGGGGATGTGTTTTTTAGTAAACGAGTACATACAATTCATTCTTAACGGCAATGTAGTTTGGTAGTGAGTAAATGGACTAGTCTGCTCACTACACTAAAACAACCGAACTCGAGAACTTAACAACAGGATTATGAAAATCAACATTTCAATTTTTAGGTGTCTTTCTATAAATTCAGAAGGCAAGGTCGAATAATTTAATTGTTGCGCTCATTCGTAACATCAACAGGAAATCTCTCAATTGGCGGTAAACATGCTCATCGCAGTCCAGAGAACTGTTACATGGTTTGTAATACTTTCAATGTAAAATAGACGGTGAAGCAAAGTCAAAACATTTTTGGTAAATTTCCAAAGTCCAGCAAAAATTATCTCCGCTTTTAAAGAAACAATGGACAGTGCGTGTACTTAGTATTTTTTAATTACGAAGGAAATATGAGCTCAATTGGCTTGGCAAAATCGCCAGAAAACAGATATAATTAATTTGTCCAACAATTATTTTTTATTGAACTGTGTACGCAGATGAATGTGTGTCTCTGCTAGCTACTTAGCTTTTTTATCATCTGATCAGAGTTAAGGAAATATAGAACTGTCTTGATTCTTAATAGCTGCAGATTCACATAATTTACCAATAACCAAACGCAGATTGCCGGATATACCAAAATCTATTTTGGGGTTGGACTATTTCTCCCCACAGAACAACAACGTTTGTTTACACAAACATTTTTCCTTTGAAAGATGTTTTGTTTCAAAGCTAACATTTACGACTTGCGCTAAGTTGTTAATGCAGAGCCAGCAGGAACTGTTGTTCGACTCTGATCAATTCCTATCAATTAAAGTTTAAGGTTACAGCCGTTCCTTGTGACCCACTCTCTTGTTGCCGCAAACATAGAATCCGACATTTAAGCAGACGTGCCCACAGAGAAAAGAACAACATTTGTAAGTTTAAACAAATATAGAGCGCGAGAACAATTAATTTAATTAGAAATGATAACGCCTTTTTGGCGGCTATTTCATTTTGTCGCAGTCATTGCCAGAGTTACCTCCACATAAATCACGGAACGGTTGTTTCACAAATGTTAACCTTAAACTAAGGATAACGTCTGAAGATCATGTCTGAGACCTGAGCCAGTGGTAACTGAAATATTTTTTTTAAAACAAACCAGGCAGCAACCAAATCCGGAATCACTGCCAGATTTCCAGTGCCAGCGAGTCCAAACCAAACCCACGGTGGCCAAGTAGTGCCCAGGACACCTCCACCAGCTCCCCGCTATTCTTTCACCTATGACGATCTGTATAACGTTTTATACAGTCATAATGATGTTGAGGTAGTCAACACTGACGATATCAAAAAGCGAGGCAGCCAAAGCGATGTTGAGGAAGACAGACAAACCGAAAGATATTGTAAGTAAATCTAATTTATATTAGACTTTTTAAAAAAAAATAACTTAAAACCACCACGCGCCATGCCCCGTACCCCATGGTCTCGGATCCTCTGCGCTACGCATTATAAGATAACATCTTGCCTGAACGTATTCCAGCTCTGCCTTGCGTGTCGGGTTTGGAGAAAATGCCAAAAAAGGATCAATAATACCACACAAGAAACAGGGCATGTGTCGCAAGGGGAGGTCTAGTTTTTGTTTGGAATATTTTCTCCTTCTGTTGCTAATTCACTCTTTTTGTTCTATACTAGAGAACCTTGTTTATAAGAACAGTAAGGTTGAGAGTTGCCTAATTTTTTAAAAAAGGGTACGGGCTGGATTAAGAACAATCTCAGACTCGGACAAATTTTACATGTTCTTATAAAAAAAAAAGAAAGAAGAGTGTAATTGCTGAAACAGCGCCCTGCCAACAGCGAACAAATTAACTATATCGTATAGTATTACCCGACTCGGCCTGGTCGGAACAACACATTATTCTTTCAAATCAGACGGAAGCGTCAACAAGTGCTAAAGTTGCCTCAGGAATTCACAGAATATCTCTTTCTCTGCTTTCTTTGTGGCCTTTGACCCCTTTTTGCTTTATTTATCAGTTCAACTTCTAGAACAATTCCAGTCAAATAACTTAAATTTCCCAAATTGAGTTTTTCTACTTTTGACAAATCGTTTACAATGTTTCCCGTGCAAAAAAATTGTGTGAACCAAAAGTACAGTCTTCATCAAGAAAATACGCGTGTAGTGGTCAAAAACTTTTTTTAAATTAAAAAGTAAAACGATTCCCTTGCAAAAGAGGTTTAATATAAACGTCTTTCGAGTTAATGCGACTTGTGACGTGTTCTGAAACGACGCTGCAGCACAAACTGTCTGCTCAAATATTTGTCATTATGACACATGATCAAGATCAATATGCAAACGAAAAGTTTATACAAACATAAAACTGTGATAAAATTTTACCTTAAAGGCGGACAGCTTGTTCTATTCGACCCAGTAACTGGCTAAAAGGTGTATTTGCCCAAACAAAGCCGCATTTCAACTTAACAGAAGGAATTAAATAAATTTACGTGTTGATTTTGTGCGTAAGTTCTTAATCTTCAAAAGAACGTTCAAGAAAAAAATTGTGGAGTTTCTTTAACTTCAAGACAAAATATGGAAACGTTTCAGACTCCCTCATCAACTTATCAAATGTCTACATTTTTTCGGCCTCTTTTCATAGAAATCGTGTTGATCTTTAATTATCTTTGTGGGCAAGCAAATTCAGTTTTCATTGATGTTGCACGGTATACAGTACAGACGTTTCCTTGTGGCAATCTGCCAATGCAGTGTTCATTGTTTTTGTAACTAATCTAATCTAATCTTTTCTTACCTCATACAAAGTTCAAGCCTTCGCCTTTTTCAGTTGCCTGTAGACATTACTAAATACTAGTTAATTTCTTGTATCAAGATTCTGAACATCTTAAGCCAGAAATGTTATTAACTTTTCTCATTAATTAATTCGTGGGGTATACCGGAACGATTAATCAGTTAATCTTGCAGCAAATTGTGCATGCAGGCAGTGAAAAATTGATAACTTTCTATCATTTCTAAAAAGTTAGTATCATTTCCTGTTTGAACAGACTGATATTTTTGGTGTGTCTGAAAATATCGCGATAAGCAAGCCAATTTCCATCAAACTGATAAGGTCCCTTTAACATTGCAATGTCAGTCCTCTTGCTTGCTTTCTAAAGAAAGAACTGTCTTGAAAAGGAAAGTTAAAACAGGCCTTACTTTTACTTATAGCAAGGCTGTGAGCCTTTAGAAAACTATCCGAAATGTTCGTAGCATTTCTTATCTTTGTGCAATACAGTTGTCAAGAAGGACACAGATGTTTTCGGTTTATTTGATAGCACTGAAGAATGCAAAGGATGTGATATCAAAATTTTCTTTGATACATGTATAAATACGGGATAACTAAGTTAAACCAAAATGTATCCACTTTTAATTCTTAGCTCATATCTTTTTCTTTCAGGTGATATATTTGTAAATTTGATATTTTGATGGTCAGAGAAGTTACCTATCCTGTTTATCAACTCCTATTACTTCAAATAAAAGTACCAATTTGTTTTAGCCGTAAATTTAGGTCTTAAAGTACACTATAGTTACTTTGTACTATAAAACGTCCTTTATGTCTCCTACTTCCGCGTCAAGGATTCATCTTGTTGCACTTTTCATACTTTGCGGATGTATTAGGCCATAGTTGATAGAACTGACTGGTTGTGAAGCTCAACAAACTTCAGAAGGAGTGTACAAAGCTGTTTTGTCTTAGGTTGAACGAACAGTGACAGTGCACATTGCTTTGTTCAATGTGTGAGCCCAAATGTTTCCACTGGTTAGTTGTTCATATGCGTTTCAATATCTTTTGTGTTTTGTGCACCGTCAAGGCAAACGAACAAAAGAGATAAAGAATAAAAACCTACAACACAGAACTTGGCCGAGTATCATAACCATTTCTTTCTATTAACTATAACTAAAAGTATAACGTTCTTTTAAAAAGTTGATACTGTTATTACAATTGCTGTTTTTGAGTACTTCCTAGAACTGAGACTTCTTGTTCTCGCAGGCTTTTCTTCCTTATCACATGTGCTAAGTTCAGCGTGTCTTCTGACTTACTTAACCATACTGACTATCAATTTTTGTTGGTCAGATTAAGTCTCAAATTCTTCTATAATCAATTGTTACTTTCATACATGAAATGATATATTTGAAAAGTTGAGTTTTTACTGATCTGAACCATGTAGTGCTTGGGCATGAACTGCCCTTTAAGTTTTGACGAATCCGAGCCTTATTCATTTTACCTATTGTTCTTTTAGGATTTGTTGTTATACGAAAAGGCGTGTAAAAAGGGGGCGTTAACAGTTAACGGGGGCGCGTGACAGCCGCCTGCTCGCTTTTGCCATTTGACATTAGAACGCACAATCATAAGTAGTTTTTCCGCTTCCTCTCGTGGCTGCTCCTGACGAGAAGAGATAACGGAAAAGACAGCGGTGTAATTTTATTGCAAACTAATGTCGAGCACCAAATTCCGCTCTTACGAGTTATGGTAAATAATTTTTTTTGTGGTTGCTTTGAATTTGCTTTTGGTATAAAGTCTGATTATTACCTTCGAGACATACACACAATCGATAAATGGACATGCAGTTTTGTATGAACAATATTTTCGTACGTGTAAACACCAGCTTTTAGTAACCTTTTAATAAAATAGTCATGGGTAACTCATTTAGCTACCATTGGTAACTTCTACTTCTAGCTATATTTTTGTTACTGTTTTCGTCACTAATCTTACTTAAAATTTAAGGCATTATTGAACACGATACTTTGCACAGTTCGTGATCAGTACAATCGAAATAGTATTTTATGGGTTCCAGCTTATTAAATTTTCACTACTGTTTTATTGATTGCAATTTGTTTCTTATCTAAAGTGCTGGAACGCTGGTGTACGTCAAACTAATTCTGTTTACAAGTTTCACAAACTAGCAAATCATAAAACAACTTTTACTGAATTTTTCATATTGAAACATTGCCAGTTTTATTGATTTTTATGGCATGTTATCGATTGACAGTATTCCTGAAGAGAAATTTGTAGTGTATTCTTTCGAAATGTACGAAGCAAACGGTGTGTTTAGCTTATCCATTTATTGTTGTTTACTGGCCTTTAATGCTTTAAAAGGGTATTTCGAAAATTTCTCAAATTGCAAAAGTATTGCTAATTTCGGAATAGAGCGAAACGAGAGCTTCTTTAAGTTAAGACAACATAGATATGCACACTATGTTTCTTAGTTATTAACCAGTAGCTGAAAGTGCGAGATCTTCCTTTGAAACTAAAAAACACTCCTGGATTTACAAAAGATTGGAGCTCCTGATTAAGTTTGAACAAATGGTATTTAAAAATGGTCTTTGTTAGAATATGTGGGTACAGTGTTGCTTTTTGTGAGAATTGAGCACAAAAGGAAACTGGCGATTCATGAAAGCAAGCACCTTTCGAAAAGTTTGTCCGTACCCTCGAGCAGGAGCTAAAATTTGTGAGCATTTCAGAATTTGTAGGACCATTTAAGACCCCTTTTATTTAACTCAGGGGCAGATCTAGGAAAATAGTAACCGTTTTCCAAAACATCGGGAGTCTAATGTAGGATGCAGGCTTCTAGAAGCTTCCGGGTTTTATCTCTCTAAAGTCTCCTTTCCTGGCTCTCTGAGTCACTCAGACAGAAAACTTTCAGCTTAGAAACTTACTTCAGTTTAATAAGAAAATACATATATCTAATGTAAAATAATCTGACCAATTTCCCCAAAATGCTCGGTATCCTCGCTTGTAACTATTAAATTATACTTTTAGTGACGCAGTTATTCAACATATTTTCATAAAGTCATTGTTGTAATAATAAAATTAAGGTCGTCTCTTTTCAAAGTCTGTCAAGACTGAAAAAAAACTTAATGAGAATATAATTAGCATCTTAGAAACTCTTGCCAGAGGGTTTCTTCTGGACCTTGACCTTTCTTGAGTGATATTCCCGCTTTCAACACATTCATTGCAATACATAAAGGACCTCGAGTGCTTATCCATCATCGAGTGGAATATTCGTAGTGTTTTAATGAGATTGGCACAAAAAGGGAACAACAAAAGCGGCTTATTTTGTTTTAGCCAGACATTGGCCTTCTTGTTTTTGCTTTAATATGTCTCTACCTCCTCCCGTCAATCTGGAACAGTTACTGCCGAATTTAAAGAATTACTAAGCGGCAAGCGCATAACTTGTACCAAGGTCTCAATACAAAAAGCATCAGGAAGTAGCAGTTCTTAAATCTTTACGGGATCAAAATCGGATCTGTACCAGTTTGATATGGAATTCTTTCACATCCGGTGCCTGCCATTCCTGGAAGCATTTAAAGCTAAATTGACAGATTAGATGAAAATGCCGATTGCATGCACGAATGCAAGGCAAATACTGTCTATTGTTTCTGTCAGTTGTAAAAAGACAACTGAAAGTTTATAATTATAAGTTTTGTAACAAAGAGTTGCTGATTTTTATGTCAAGAGGATATCCACACGTTGTGTATCTTCTCCCTTATCCATTTAAGAAAAACTCTAAGCTATATTTTTTAAAGTCTTACTCAATTTTCCATACTGAAGTTGAACATGAAGACGGGATAGTTAATGAATTAATAGTTTCTCGGGTCCCCCAGGTGAGGAAGCGATCATACTTGGAGAAGGTAAATCACGTATGCATAACTTTCATCGTAATTAAGCTTTTTAAATCATCTTGCACTTGATTTCATTACGTGTATTCTACCTTAATTACAAAGTTAGCAATAGTATAACGACTGTGTTTTGAGGGATTTAAAGCTTTTTAAAATCATCTTGCATTTGATTTCATTACGTGTATTCTACCTTAATTACAAAGTTAAGCAATAGTATGACGACTGTTTTGAGAGATTTAAAGCGGACGGTTTAAAGTCTCTTCCACCTTGAAACTTAAGAACTTAGAAAGTTTTAAAATACGTTTTCTATTGTGTTTGTTCTACTCAATACTGTGTAACATTCAAATCCGGCAAGTCGAAGAAGTCGATCATAACAGCTATATAGTTTCCTCATATATTTGTTAGAAATCGTTGACACTTATACCCAAAGTTTGCTATCGAGCTAACCTAAATTGAAATTCCTTCTTTTCGTATCAATGTCTTGAAGAAATGAAGTGTTCGGGTGTCACTTACCAACTCCCAAAATTATTTGAACTGGATGAAAACCCGGCCACAGTATGCCTCTTATCTAGCATACGGACTTCTTCATCGCTCATATTCCAGTTCAGTTAAATTTCTCACTTTTTTCGTTTTGAACCAGTTGACAAAAACGACGATTAAACGGACTGAAGAATCAACTTTGCAATGTTTTGGTGAATTTAGTGTTTTCTTTCATCGAATGGAGATACGATGTTAAAAAAACATGTTTTGAGTTGAAAATATTTTTGCTTGTTGCATCTGAAAGGCATATTTGCTCACCGCTTTTGGCATGAAACCATTTGACATTTTTAGAGGTGACAAAACTGGAAAACACTCGAGTTATTAGTTTTTTTTTTCTAGAACTCTAACCCTTTCACGTGCACATTTTAAACAGAACAGATCATTTGGATAGCGAAAATCGGGACTTTAACACCTGGACTTGGGCCAAAAAGTGGCTGACTTTCCAATGATAATCGATAAGTACGCCAACGTACACTATCCGTTTTGTTGCCAGCTTATCTGATTAACAAGAGGTTATCCGAGCGGAATAAAACAACAAATTATTCTCACGTGACCTGATATAATCTTATCTGTCCATAGGATCTGCGAAGCTATGAAGTATACTTTTTACTTCGATGTCTCTTTTGAGTTACAGTGTTTCCAATTTTGTGATATTCTGCATGACTCAACACATAATTTCCTTAATTGTCATGGAAATCGATGTGACATGGTGCGACAAATTAAATCTTCTTAAGTCTTGATAGATCCTAAAATTTATACCTAAATGCTAAAGTGTTTTTAAGTGAGCTCACAGAAGTTTGATTAGGAAAAAAAGCACTTTATATCTGTAGTTAGTATATACGTGTCAACCAAGAAGTGATCTACCGTCACGGCATAGATTTACTTGTATAGTAGGAATTGAAAGGAATATCTTTTGGTTGCTATTACAATTTGTGCATCACACATGGAACGCTTCAATCAGTCGCTTCATTAATCGGTAGAATTAAAGAGAGTATGGTTGATGTGGTATGAGTGAGGGTGTGAAAGAGCATATGAGTCACTCCTCACACTTGATTTTTAACTTTTTCGCAACTCGTTGAACTAGAAATTTATTCACATGTAAAGATATCTATTTTCCGAAATAAAATCCTTCTTTTCCTTAAATTAATCGAAGAAAACCAATACATAAAAATGACAGATTCCGTGTGGATTTCCTCCTCAAAGGAGTGGAGATGCTGGTAGGAAAATGTGGACGAAGCTTTTGATAGATTCCAGTCTTTGCATATCTCAAGATAAGTTTCAGCCCTAAAAGCTAAAGGTTTCTTTCACGCACAGACAAAAAGAGAATAAAGAAATAGCGGCGTAATTGTTTTACAAAAGCGAAAAGTACTTCCGATCGGGAATTTAAAATGTTATATCGATGACACACCGCCACCCGAAGGCACCGTGATGACTGTAAATGTTAGATTTTGACATGTAACTTTATCTTCACCAGGTTTTGTTGCGATTGTAACTCTTCAAGGCACGGCCATATTCATCAGATAAATACTTCGTTCAGAGGGGAAGTCCACTATTGAATTCCCGATGAATAAACGAAATTCTTTTGTTTTCGATGACTGGAGATTGTTCTTGCTTACAACAAAGGGTCCGAATAAGCGGAATAAAATCCCTTTGTTGTATTGTGTGGAAACACAGTGAAGTTTAATCTATATTTTGAAGGGAATGCCTGGAGCATGATTGAAATTTATTACACTTTAAATACAGGCACTCATCGAATCGCCAAAGCAGCTGTTACAATGGTATAGATATCCAAGTACTGATTAGCTTCATTACAAACGTGCATGGTCACGTATCTATTTATTATTTTTTTCTGTTTCTCTTCGAATCTCCTTATCTCGTTTGTCCACTTGGAATGAGCAAACGTGGCAGCTGACTTTTTAATAGGATTTCCTAAGACCTAGAACTGTTTTTGACCTTTTTAAGACAAAATTTTTAGTTGATGTCTTATTCACGTTACTAGAAGTATTGATAATCTTTTAGTATGTTTTAATGCCGCAAAAAAACAATTTGTCGCTCTTAACATTTTTATCAGTTCAATGTAGGCATTATTTGTGAATGTAGCACTCTTCATGCTCAAGCCTCAACGTTTGTAACGAATATGTATCGGAAGTACACAAAGATCGAAATGAATGAAGAGATCAGTGCGGCATACTACCGCCTATAGGATCTTCTGCGGGAGGGCAGAATATCCCGGTGTTATTAGCATTAATGACTTGTTCAGTCAGGTCGGACTCCTTTGCTCTATAAAAGGGGTAATAATTATTTGTGAATGTGGTTAAGTAGCAGCAGATGTGGACACCGTATGAAAAGATAAACGATA
The DNA here is from genome assembly GCA_025403585.1 of Parazoanthus swiftii. Taxonomy (NCBI): domain Eukaryota; kingdom Metazoa; phylum Cnidaria; class Anthozoa; order Zoantharia; family Parazoanthidae; genus Parazoanthus; species Parazoanthus swiftii. The sequence goes on along the minus strand of JAOBYE010041789.1, from coordinate 6,711 downwards.
TACAGCCTTACCGGTATTGACATAACCTTGGCTCAAATAGCTATCTAACCCTTAATTACGTGGTTTTCACCGACAAAAAAAACACTGAAATCGCCAGTAAACGCTATATGTAAATAGGGAAATTGTTACTTCAGCCGAAACGCTTGAAAACACGATCATTTGAACAGCATCGAGGTATTCAACTCGTTTGTTTAGAGCACGATAAGATATTCTCGATTTGGGGTGGAAGAGGGCAGGGGGATGGGGTAGGGACATCTTGCTTGCGCTATTTTTGCTCTTCTTTTTGTATTCTCTGTGTGACGTAATAACTACAGCCTCTACGCGCTCCTACGTTCGGTGCAACAACTTTTGATCTAGCTCGGAAAGAAATTGCTCGTTATATTAAGGTGTAAGGTTCTATTGGCACACCTATAAATAGGTAAGTCTGTCCATTTGTCTGTCTAGTTTTGAAAAAACTGCTTTTTCTGCGTTGGCGAGTAGTCCTAAATTGGGTTTTTATCAACAAAGGTTGATATGGTACGTTTTTCGCCGTAAGGTTTGATGTAAGGCTGACGTTTCGAGCGTTAGCCCTTCGTCAGAGCAAACTGAAGAATTGTGGGCAAATCAGTGTTTAAATAGTGGGGTATTAATTCATGAGGATCGAAAAGTCAGGCCTTTTATTGGTTGGAATTTGTAGCATTTAATTGGTCAAGAAGTGTCTTAAATTAAGTGACGAGAGCCGCTCATTGATTCCGTGGGGAGCTACGGTCCCGAGTTTGAAAATGAGACTTTGTTCTTTCCTTTTACGAATCTCATTACACCCTAGGTGCAGGTTGATTTCATTTATCTGTCTGTCTGTCTGTTTTACTTATCTATCTATATGACTGTCTGTCTATCTGTTTGTCTATCCATCTGACTGACTGTTGTATGCTCTCAATGCATGTCTGTCCCCCACGATTTTGCACCTCACTGCGAATCGTTTTTCGATTGTTTCCTCAGGGTGCGAAATGTGTCACGAAGAGCGACAGAGTGAATGTATTGTACACGGCCCTTTGCATTCTCTCAGAAAATACGTCAACGCCAGACCAAGTGATCTGAGGCTGAGTTATGCCATTACGTCATTTCCGGACGAGGTGCAATTGTGTGCGTCGAGCATCCCCGGTGCGGGGTACGGAGTCTGCGCCAAACAGCACATCCCCGTCGGAACTTGGATTGGCCCGTATGAGGGAAGAAGAATTCGACCGGAAGACGTCCTTCCCGGTTTAGATACTTCATTTATGTGGGAGGTTAGTGAATTACAGTATTCTTACGGTCTGCGTAAGTGAAATGGGAATATTCAAACCAGAAGCCCTTCCTGTAGATTGCATGCAGACACAAAATCAAACCTTAGTCGTCTGCCAAAATATGAAAATTTCTAACTTGCGAGTAATTCATCTTTTGAACCCGTTCTTGTCATTGTTGTAACTAATTCTGAACATCACCTGAAGCAAAATAAATGGTTTTACAGACAGGTCTTGGAGCTACGATAAACTTTGTAAGTTCGCCCGGCTCGCCGTCTTCTATAATTACACGTAAGTCCAACGATGTACCTAAAACATGCCACACAAAAATCCTGGCCACTAAAACAGAGCTCTTCTCGCATGTGGCTCAACTCAACTTTATTTTATCAAATAATTACATAACGTTTTCAATGGAGAGTCGGCGGCGCTGTGGTCAAGTGACTAGCGTGTCTGACTCATAACCTAAAGATCGTGGCCTGACCACTGTGTTGTGTCCATAAACAGGGCACTCTACTCGACTATGCTGTATAATGAGTACCAGCTTCTGCTGGGGGCTAACCTGCGATGGATTAGTGTCCTGTCCAGGGGGAGTCACAGACTCTCATCCGCTTACACTATGGAAACCGGATGCGCCGGCCTTATGAGCCACTTGGCTCGGGAAAGGATTTAGCATTTTCTTTGGAGAAATTATTTAATACAGGTGATCAGTGAGGGGGCTACTCGAAAGCACAGGCGCAATTATATAGTGTAGACCCGAGCTGTTATTGCAACCAATCATGATACATCTAAAACTAAAACTAAAGCTTAAGCTGGCGTTAGCTAGTTGGCTGATTTTCTAGTTGCTTAGCTTTCGTTCAGAACTGCGGGCGGCGCAGTGGCCGCGTGGTTAGCGTGCCGTACTCGTAACTAAAGGTCGTTAGTTCGCACCCCGGCTTGACCACTTTGTTGTTTCCTTGAGCAAGGCACTTTACTCGACTTGCTCCAGTCGACTCAGCTGTATAAACGAGCACCAGCTTCTGCTAGGGGCTAACCTGCGATGGATTAGTGTCCTGTCCAGGGGGAGTCACAGACTCTCATCCGCTTACCACTACAGAAACCGGAGATAAGCGCCGACCTTATGAGCCACTTGGCTCGGGAAAGGATTTAGCATTTTCTTTGGAGAAATTGTTTAATACAGGTGATCAGTGAGGGGGCTACTCGAAAGCACAGGCGTAATTATATAGTGTAGACCCGAGCTGTTATTGCAACCAATATGCATCTAAAACTAAAGCTTAAGCTGACGATGACTATTTGGTTGGCTTTCTAGTTGCTTCTTCATTCAAGAGAAAACTATGATACCAATCTCAACTATGCGATGAAATATTGTGCATAAAGCACATAAAGCTGCATTGACAACGTACTGTCTTGTTTCCCACGTCCAATTCCAGTGGGTGGAATACTTAGACTGGAAATAAGACAATTTGAGGCTAAGGTCGCCAAAAAGTTAAGAACAGCTCAGCCTCTGCCAAAGTTTACTGGTTCTTATAAAAAAAAAGGTGTGCATAAACATATATACAATACTGCAATAACAAACTCCTTGGCTCCGTAGCACTTTACTCATCATTGGTAACCTCGAGTTTATAACTTCTTATTCTTTTCAGATATATCAAGACGGCAAACTTGTGTGCTATCTTGATGCAAGTGACGAAAACACGTCCAGCTGGATGCGGTTCATACGTTGTGCCCGGTACCGGGAGGAGCAGAACCTATACGCTTTTCAATACTGCGGGAATATATACTACCGGGCTTTTCGAGACATCCCGGTGGGGCGGGAGTTGTTGGTGTGGTACGACGATAAATACCATCAGTATATGGGCTTACCGACAGGCCTGCATGACATGGCCATCATTGATCCAACTGGTGAGTCACGTGATCTGATCCTCCGGCCCATTATTGATTCGTCTGCCGAGACTCGTCACCCAACCCGAACGGTTATCGATGCATCAACTAACGAGCCAGTGGCTCACAGCAGACCTAGAGCCAAACACCAAGAAAAGGTGATTTACAAGGAAGTTGTAAATGACTTTGAAAATTGCATTTGTAAATGTGTTTGTTGGAACGAGCAAACGGGTTTTCTTCTTCAACGAGTCTGCTTTTGTTTAATATTTGGTGGTTGCATTGGGAAATTGGAATTGCTAATCGCACGCAACAGTTTGTTGAACCAAGAACTTAGATGGTGCAAAATTCATAGGTCGTTTTCATAATTCATTTAGTTTGCCACTCTTTTCCTCTTCGGACTATATGAGTTTTTCATGCGTGACTGCCATTCAAACGTTGCGTTTTCCTAACCATTTGCTACAGGGCCACCGAATCATAAATCATTATGCTTTAACTTGAAATTACTGTTGCCAGTATTCGTCCACGCTCAGAAGGCGATAATGGATATGTTATAGAAAGAGAAAACCAACAGCAAACTTAAAGTACAGTTTTAGCAGCTGTTTTCTTGGACGTTACCTCGTAGCTTTGGAAGAACTCCACCTTCAAAAGATATATAATGGCATTCTCAAATAGGAATTGTAAGAGTTGATTTTTGATATAATATGTGATACTGGGTGGTAACCAAACACAGCTACTTAAAGCAAAACGAGCTTGGAACCAAATGTTCGATTATAAAAGCATTTTGGTCGAATGACATCAGAATTTGGGTAATTCTAGATATGTTATTGGTTGGGATGTTCTTTGTATGCCTGCTTGCTGGCAATGTCTTAAGGTTCTTGTTCGCAATTTTTTCAGTGCCAAAATCCGCCCCTCAAGTGGTCACCAGGCCTCCCCCAAACCCGCCCCAGTTCACACCAAACGAACGCTGTAAACCTTCGCCTCCACAGCCAACCAACACTTCCGGTCAGCCCAAGACCCAACCCGTCACTATGACAAGAACTGAGGAAAATCCGAGATGTGCAGATAACTCTGTTGCTAACGTGCCCTCTGACAGAAAACGTAAGAGTCCACCAAGTGACTTAAATCACCGACACGAAGCTCGAGACGCTAAAATTCAACGTGAGCTTAATGAGCATGCGCAACAGAATAACCATGTTCATGTATCCGACACCATCAAATTCATTAAGCAGTTCAAGGCTAATGGACTGGGGATGACTATAGTTAATGAGGAACAGGACAAGATCACAGATCACAGCGGCACAGATGAAGAGAATAACCACGGGTTCTCTGATAGTACAGAAATAAGTCTGTGGCGTTGTGGACAATGTTGTAAGTCCTTCGCACAGCGAGCCATGCTACAAATCCATGTGTGTCCGCGCTCTCCCAATAAACCGTACAAATGTGGGCACTGCTCCGAAGCTTTCGCCTTCCCCAACGAGCTTCGTACCCATGTTGTCACTCATACCAACGAAAAACCATTCAAGTGCGGCTACTGCTCGCGCTCCTTTGCCGGAGCAACTACCCTTAACAATCATATCAGGACACATACAGGTGAAAAACCTTTTCTATGTGACAAGTGCGGTCGGAATTTCTCACAGGCATCCCAGCTTAGCAGACATCAAAGGATTCCAAGTGAGTGCTACTAACCTTAAAAGACAATAACAAAGGCATGCAATCCCAGCGTTGGAGTTAAGTTCAAGGCACAGAAGTACTGCAGAGACACTGCTTTAAATTAAAGCCAGTTATTTAAGTTAGTTTAAGTTGTTGATTGGTTTCAGTTGACATTCCCTCGCAGTGTGGCTATAAAAACTGAGAAAGCTAAATTGACATACTTGAAATGCTTATCGCTTTTCAGCAGTTCAGGCGAAGGATCACGAAACCCGTCTCAACTGCATCCGCCATGACTCTGCCGCTCAATAACTGTGTACATTATATATGTTTAGTACAATTTTGAAATATCCCTGACGGATTTTTCGACTGTCAACAAACCAAATTTTGAACAGGTTTCTGCTCTCAGAATTTCAATAGCCGCACTGCATGTCGCCGTAATGTTTTTCATTTTGTATCAATGTATTTTTCTGACCAGGTTCCTTTGCTGTCTAGGTAGCTTAAGGGATTAGATATCGAGCAAAACTACGTCGAGTTTGTTTAATATTTGTATGAACTAATATAGACGCACTAAATTTTCAAGAGATCATCACAATCTGCAGTTTCCAAGCAAAATTATTTTTATACATATTCTATTGATTACAAAAAATAATATCAAAAAGGAATATCATTGATGTTTCTTCTTTTCATGTAAAAACATAAAAAAATTAAAACTTTCAATCGATCAAGTGGCAAATGTTTGTGAATAAGAGGAAAAAAGAAAAATAAAGCCGATGAATACTAGAACCAATCCTAACACAATCAGTATGGTTAACTTTGCAAGATTATTTGACATACCCATTTATAACGGGTGAATTAAAGAACGTTATTTACCGATGGCGCTTTCCATTAAACAAACTTTTTGTTAATAAAAGCAAATGGTAGAAATTTTTAGTGTCAAGCAGAGCGGTCGTTTTCTATTCGTTGAAAGAACCGCAGTCTCATTGGTCAATTGCTTTGGCGTTATGTACTTGACTAGAGAACTGCAGTCTCATTGGTCAATTGTTTGGCGTGATGTACTTGACGAGAGAACTGCAGTTTCATTGGTCAATTAATTTGGCGTAATGTGCTTGACGAGGGTGTGCGCTTTAACACTCGGATCAAAATAGAAGTTTTGTTCAAATGGAAACCGCCGTTGTGTTTCAACCGGTAGAAAAGTAAGGCAGAATACCTCCACAAGCAACTCGTTCGACTAAAAAAATATCCACTGAAACAGTTTATTCATTTATCATTCTAACTGGTCGAGCTGGAAACTGTGGCTAAGTAGAAAGTGTTCAGGTTCAGTTCAATCCTGTCAGACCCAAACACTTTGAAGTTTGTGTTGCTATAGTTATCCTTCCATACATACATTACTCCATGGAAACGTGTTTTGAGAACTAGATAAGTCCTCTAATAAATTAGATTAGTTTCTTTGTTCTTTAAAACTACTATCTTTGCGTTGACTTCATAAGGAGAAGACAAATCTTAAATGAGCCAAACCATTGAGCAAAATACAAAACTTCAGATTTATAGGCAATGGCAAACTCTCGCTTCCAACATGATGAATCCTGACTAAATTTACTATCTTGTAACTCGTGAAAGCATCATTCACAAGAAAACCTTTTTCGAGCACACATCAAGGGCAGACCATTTCATTTTGTGGAGGAGAGGGTGGAGATTCGGAAAACAATTACATGGACGAAGGCACAACTCGATGAAATGAAATGAAAATTTGCAACCAAAATTGTAGAAAAATATTCTAAACAAAATTCCTTTTTAAAAACGTATAACCATGTAACCTATATAAACTTCCGCCTGCTAGTCATGTTCCAAGCATCCGAAGAGAGAGGACTAGCTCCTCTCGAAACAGATCTGTAATGCATAATCAACTTTCCTAAGTTTTTCAGTG
>JAOBYE010041678.1:0-18665 GCA_025403585.1 Parazoanthus swiftii | reverse complement strand
GTTTCCTGGGTTTTAGGCATGCTCCCCGGGGAAATTTTGAAAATTAGTTTGTCTAAAAACGTGTTTCCTGGGTTTTAGGCATGCTCCCCGGGGAAATTTTGAAAATTAGTTTGTCTAAAAACGTGTTTCCTGGGTTTTAAACACCATTTGAAACAAAATCAGAGTGTCTAAAACTAGTAAAATATGACAAGTTTTTGTCAAACCTAGAGCAATTTTCTGAGATTGATACATTTGACACATTTGCTAGAGAAAAAACTGGGGGGGGGGGCTTGGCCCCCCCAGCCCTACTCCTTGCTATGGCCCTGAATTACAGTGTAAAACTTGATTGTTGTTATGGGAAGTAGCTAGTAAGGTCATATAACTACTTTTGTGCAAAATGGCCAACTTTTACTGTATTTTTACTGACAGAAATATATACAATCATGTAAGTATGCACTGCCTGACAAGAAATATTTGTTTGTTACCCTAAAGCTTTCAGAACTTGAAAAACTTGATTGGGATGCAAAAAGCAAGAATCGGAAGGGAGACAAGAAAATTGTGGATCTAACACAGACTGTTAAGAAATTGGAGTTGAGGAATAAAACCCTACTGGATGAAGTTAACAACCTGGTAAGGTAGCAAACTAAATACAGTACATGTAAATATTTAGTAGATCTTTCTATAAATTCCACTTCTTGTAACTGGTTCATACATGTATTTCATTCCCAAATACTGTATGATTTGATTATAATAGTGAGCATAATCTGCTTCAATCTATTAATTACTTTGAACTGGGGCAGATCTAGTGGTGGTTCAGGTGGTTTTGTCAAACCCCCTAAAATGAAGTAAATGCAAATTTTTTGAGCATACTTTTTCATTTTAAAAAAAGGTCAAATTAAGGAAAAAACAAAAATAGAGATGTTTAAAAGGTAGTTAATGCTCACAATTATCCCTCAAAATGTTCGAAAATCACCTTGCCGAGGACCTATATTTTAAAATTTTTCTGGGGGAGCATTCCCCCCTGACCCCCCCTAGGATTGTCCACCTTTTCGGCAGTTATTTATCCAAACCCCCTCTCACTTAATCCTGCATCTGCCCCAGCTTGAAAGCATACAATCATGTGTGGCAAGGTCCAAGTTAGGCTATACAGTATACATGTAGTCTCTTGTTTGTATAATAAGTACAATTATACTTGATTTTCATTTTCTATACTCAATCTTTACAGAAGAGAAGAGCAAAGTCTAGAATTCCTGGAAGTTCAGATGTGAGAACTGGAAAAGAAAGGCAGGTTCAAACACGTGGACCAAGACAGCAAGAGGTAGCTAATATTAAAATAGAGTTTTAAGTTTTGTTAACAAATTTTTCATCCACCTAATACAAGTGTCAAGTGTACAAAATATAATTTGAATTATCTTTAGTAAATGTAGCTTTAAACCGATGAATAGTACTAATATTTTTTAAGTACAGGATCGACAATCATAGTTTCAAGTAATATTCACTGTAATTATAGTTATTTGCATGTGGATTGCTGGAAGTTTGATTTTAAAAAGATCTGAAAAAGACTGCAACTGAACATATAAACAAAGTTTTTCGGTTTCCTTATTTAAGGACTGGCTGTGATTTGAAGCTGCAAGTTTCCTTTAAGTATTGAGTCTGTCAAAATCCTGAGTGAGTGATTTTATATAAAGTATATATACCTGCCAATTCCTACTTCTTTGTTTTTGGTCTTTTTATTTCATTCTATTTAGAATCTCATAAAAAAAGCTCATTTATGTACCTTCCAAACAGAAACGAAACAATACTCCAATGCAGATGCATAGCCAGCATTTTTGCTAAGGGATGCACCTCAAATTTAAATGGACCTTGTGTCAGCAGTCCTTAAAAACTGTATTCCTTAAATTGCTGCATTGGTCATTTGTGAGTGTAACTTTTTGGACAGGTGGGTGGGTGCATGTGCACCCGTTACATTACACCCCCTGCCTGCATGCCTGTTACAATCCATCTAAAACAATCCGAATGCTCAAAATCCCCCTCAAGTGGCCCGGCCTGCTCATTTTCAAGTGCTCAGACCTGCAGATCTGCCATTTGCAAAATATTAATTGTAAGTTCTGGATTTTATGGTAATTAGACAGTATATGCTGTTGGTAAATTTATCTCTTAGAATATAAATTAAATTGTTTATTAATAACTACATGATTTTTTCCATTAAAAGAGAATAACCATTTAATAGTTTGTTAATATATTTAAAACCCCAATTTAAAACACTAATTTATATAAAAAACATTAACTTTGTTTTATTTGTATGACCCACTTTTGTAGAGAGATGAAGTGGGGCGATTGAAGGCTCAACTGAGGGACCAGTCCAAAGCAATTGTGGAGCTGAAACAAAGTTTAATGGTAGATATTTGTGAATGTTGTTGCCATACATGTACACGTAAAAAGAAAAGCTTGCATACCTGTTCCCCAGTTGTGTTCCTATGACTTGTTCTGCCCTTTCAAGACACTTTGCACTGACAACATTTTTCTTTTAAGGGGTTAGGAATTTGGTCAGTTGTTGCCTTAGGCTAGCTATCCCTACAGGTCTATAGTAAAAAGGGGGGGGGGTCAGATTGACCTCCTTAAGGCAATTAGTTTAACACTACTGCACAGTCTGTGATGCAAGCTTACACTAATTAACACTTTCTGATTGTTCCTGTACGGTACTTTATCTGCTAACAATTTTAAATCAAATTGGTGACTACGTACTCAGCTCTAGCCCTTCTCATTGTATGTACATGGCTTGCACAACAGCACTTCAACTTATCACATTTAGATCACCATACATATATCATGCATGTAATTAGTTTGAGAATGTAATCATGTCATGATGTACAATATAGTTAACATATAATTTTCATCTAATATTTAAGTACATATTATTTTAAAAATTATTTTCGTTAATTTCTAGGAAAAAGAAAGGAGAATTGATTTACTCAAGCAGAGAAGAAAAAATGCCAAGCGAAAGCAACTGGTAATTAGCATCGTTAAAGTATACTGTCTGTCTTGTTTGCATTGAACACTGTAATGTTAAAACTAGATGGCAGATAATTGTAAATTTTTGTATGTTTTTTCATATTGTATATGTTTTATTGCATATTGTATAATTTGTCTCTTCGGCAATTAAATTGTGTATTTTATATTTACATGACTCTGAAGTATACCAACAAAGATTATTTTTAGTTTTCCCACTCTCCAGGAGTACATGTTCCCTGCATTGAAAAACTGTTGTTTATAATTTACGGCACACAATCTTTAGGTATTGTGTCACTTTGAACATTTTTTGATTATTAAATTATTTCATTTCCCAGTCTCTGGACAGTCTCTCCGTCCCAGATGATGATGCAGTTTCTATTCTTTCCGATGTCAGTGACATGTCTGAACTACAGGTAGGAAGTTGCAATTTTCTTTCTACTTTAGGTTTTTCACACATTCTATTCTGTTTCTTAGAATCGTTCTGTTAATTTGCAATTTCACCTTTAATTAAGTCATTACAAAGACTGCATTCATGAAAGAGCCTCAAATTAATACAAAATTATTACTCTTTTTGATAATTTACATTTATTAAAAATATTTAAATGTAACATATCGTGTACATATAGTACAATGTCACTAGACTGTAGAAAACAGGTTTTACAGCTACATTTATACAATCATGTATATTAAAGTTTCTTTGTTTTTTTTCTGACAGTGTCTTTGAAAATATAATTTATTTAACTGCAAAAAAAATCATTTTTTTTAAATTGAAGTACTGTACTTAGTATGTAAATGAAATAAATTGCTGGAAGTTGTTTCCTAATTTGTATTTTGACTTAATTACCACTCAATCCATTTAGTTAATCCTGCTGTTTAGGTATAAATTTAGCACATTTGTCTGCAATGTTGTTACTGTAGCTAGCCCATGCAGTGTTTTTACTGAAATGGCAAAATGAGACATCTGGTTTAACTCGTGTATTGCTTCATAACAATATCTATATACTATAAGTTTTTGAACTGATTATTGGAAACCTGTACTGATTAACTGTAATATGTTTGCAGTTGACTGTATTTTACCAAATATTGTCGGAGTTCATTATGAAATTAGATATGTATTTGAAGAATAGCTCCAAGGCAAAAGGATTAATTGCATTCATCTTTGTTCAGTTGATTTGCATATTTGAAATTATTTCAGTATCTAACGCAAATATTTGCTCGTTTAAAATTCACTGGCAAGAAATTTTCAACTGTTCTCGTTAACTGACACATGAATAATTTTCAACAAGTTAGTCTTTTGAAAAATGACACATCAGTTAAGTACAGTAGTATATATGTTTCATGAAAACAGTTGATTTGAGAAAATTATGTACCAGTCCAGCACTACATACCACTAGGATACATTCTATGCTGGTAACTTGCAGTTTTACACGGGGGTGAGTTTAGTCTGTCTCAGTTAACGTGTAGCTTTAGATTTGTTGTGGTTTGGCAGCACATTCCACTGTAGTTACACCCGAGTTACAGTATGCAGTCATTAAATATACAGTAAATCTTAAAAGCTTTGCGTTATATTCTCAGGACTTAATTTGTCAAAATGTTCATTTATCGCCAAAAATCTGTTGATATGAATTGCTGGTTATGTCAACGGCTTTGCGCAAATTGATAATGCTGCATTTTGTTTGGGTTTGCTTGGTAATATATTTGACAGAACCCTTCAGTTAGAAAGATATAGCCAAGCCATTAGCAGTTGTTAATTATAAAAAATCGTAGATTTATTGTAGTAATGCAATTTTTATATTTTAGACTGAAATTTTTGCGGTTGTTACTATAAAATATATAACTACTATAATTGATACTCATGTACATATACAACATATTATCATCAACAAGTTTGAATTATTAAAAGAACCATTCACTCAGATACGCTGCTCGTAACAAACAGTATTAAAAACCAGTTGGCGGAAGCATCTGATGTTTTGTAAATGAATATGGATAAACCGAATGTTTTAAGAGACCTAACCATGAAACGAGCAGATTTGATAGGTCATAGATTCAGAAACGTTGAGATTTTCTTTGTTGTGCCTTTTTGCAATAGCAAAACGGGTTAGTATTTGTAGAGTTCAGGTATGGAATACCCCATACAAAACAGCTCCAAATGTTAGAGATGGATATATTGCGATGTATACAAAAGAGCTGACTCGTGTTAACAGGAAAGGGGTCTACTGTAGTACGTCCGAGAGACCAAGAATTACTTTCTCTTTAACTTAATTCAGAGCTCACTCTTGCAGTTCGTGTCTCGTAACACTGCTTATTTTGACGTCTAATGAAACATTTTGCTTTTCCATTCGATATCTTAGTGTTACAGAGAGGTGATTTTCATTTTACGAAATCCTTTCACCTTCAGTAAAACAGTTTGCGGCATCCCAAATTTATCTAACACCTCGATCACGCAATTTTAAACCCCAATAAAAAGTGAAGATTAGTTGCAGTTAAGATCGCCATTCTCAACGGAAGATATAACGAAGTGCGACCACAGAAACAGAGAGAGGTGCATGGGTGAGGGCAGGGTTTCAGTTAATTTTCTTTTGTAAACACAGGCACTTATAAATGCAATACATGCATGGCAATATTAATGCAGTGGAATGCAATAGAACATTACGCAGTGGATTGCAACGTTACGTGCGTAGGGTAAACATGATCTTTGAGTACCAAACTAAGAACCAAAAGTAGCACACGCGATTGCTTCAAAAACATTTATGACCAAGTCACTCAAGGAGCAGTTTCCTTGCACAACCCTTCCGACTCATTGACCGTAATACCAGTACTGTATACTGTGAACATTTCATTCATTAGTTGTATCTGCAACACCCACGATGTGTCCCCTGTATAATGATTGTTTTCATGTTTTAATGTAATTAGTTGAAAGAATTTACTTTGAATTTGTTCAGCAGGCTGGTGACAATGATAGCGACAGCAGAAGAGTGAGAAAGTTGGCCAAGGAATTGCTGGCTTTGGAGAGAGCTTATGCCTTGCTACAGGCAACGGCCGGGAGTGCTGTTGATGCCGAGAGAGAGGAAACGGTAATTTATAGTGTATTTAATAAAGAATATCAATACCAGTGACTCTAACTTTCATGTTTAGGGAATAAGTGGTACAATATACCTCAAGGTTCGCTCAGGACTTGAGAAGTCCCGGAAAATGTCCTTAGAAAGTCCTTTAATTTAACAAGGACCTTAAGAAGTCTTTAACTTTAATAATACAAGGATTTTGCACTGGATAAGTTTATCAGTTTTAGGGAAAGATCCTAGCGTTCTGGTGAAACATCCTTGGGTTACTAGGTCAAACGTTGAAAGTTTAAGAACAATGCTTTTTCGTAGTTTTTGGATTAAGTAAACCAAATATATTCTTATATTTGTTCCTAAATAGCTTAACTTGGAGAGTAACATAAATTTTCTGTTTGTTAAGCGAATCCTTCAATTTGTCCTTAAAACGTCCATGAATAATAACATTGTTTTAGGTCTTTTCGAACCCTGTGCAGTTCGAAAGGAAGAAAAACATTAGCTGAAGCCGTGGCTTAGGGTGTGGAGCTTCCCCGTCCTTTTTGTGTGGACGGGAGTCTTCCAGTAGGAGTTCTATTACTGTTTTACAGTTTGCTTTGGGTGTGAACCATCATCAACCGTTTTTTTAATTTCAGGAAAAGCAGCAGTTACAGTCAGATTTGATTGACAGCCAGTCCAGGATACACGAATTGGAGCGTATGTTGGAACAGAATGTTCAGGTAAGTGTGGCATGGAAACATCAACTTGCAGCCGATCTAGAGACGGGCTCAACAAACTACGAAATACTAGAAAATTTAACCAGTTGTTCTGCATCGGTTGATATTAAAATAGACGTCATCCGTTCGTGGCGCTCAATTTGTTTTAACTGCGGGAAAAATTAAATCAACTGGTTTTAGAATTTGTTGCTAAACTTTCCAACCTTGCAACTTTTTTAGTTCCGTTATGCAGTTAGCTATTGTTGTAATGGTGGGACTGAAATACGGTGCATGAGTGGGGAATAGGGGTTGGGGTCGGGGGGGGTGTAAAGGGGAAAAGCCGGGAGGGAGTTTGTTGATCAATAGGTTGAGTTAAGGTTTGAAGGACAAGTGGGTTGGGGCTTTACTTGCGGTGTCTTCCCTTGTTGTGACTGTTTATGTATTTTTGTTTGTTACTCTTTGCACAACTGTGCTGGAGTATATATGGAATGTATTTGCCGTTAGTTTGCTTGTAAACTGGCTTTTGAGATTTGGTGTGTGGAAAGTTTATCGATATGAATGCTACGACTTGCACAACACACCAGATACTTATTTAGATTAATTCGTAAATTAATTTTGCTTACGCTAATGTCTGGTGGCACTGAAAGCTTCATCTGAGATTTGTTTGTGTTTCAGGGGTCTGGAGACTTAGCAACTCTTCAAGAGGACAACAAAGCGCTTTACCAAAAGGTGACGTTTGGAATATCGTGAAAACAAATACCTCTTATTAGCCTCGTTTGCTCGGTCCGTACGGCAAGTTATGGGCCAAGTTTTTTCCTTCCTTTTATGACCCAAGCGCGAAGCGCGTGGGCCATGACAACAAGGAAGGAAAAAACGAGGATCCATAACTTGCCGTACGGACCGAGCAAACGAGGCTAATAAGATGTTTATTTTATGACTTTGCTGATTATTTGAAGCAAGTGAGGCCGCTCATTAAGAACTAGAGGTCCGTACGGCTACTTACGGACTTGAAATTGACCAATCACAGCGCGCGAATTCAGTCAGCCATACAATGAAATAGAAAAATGTGTTTTTGTGCATCACTCCACGTTCTTTTACTACATTTAGGGCTTAAAGTTATAAAGAGAAAAAAAATAAAGAGATGTAAAAGACTACCTTTGAAATGGCTTTTTTTCTTTTGGCATGCCCAAAGGTTTATTTCCAAGAAAACTAAGTTACAAATTAAAATACCTATAAAACAGCACTGTTCAGATTCCAATCTAAGTTTTAAATTGATCGGGAAATTTTATAAATGTTTGTTTTAGGCAACGATTAAGTTTGATTGTAGTTATTCCAGATTATCTTCTTTTGTTTTCTTGGCTGAAACGCAAATTTAATAAATAGTTTATTTGGCTTAAAATGCATCGAACCTTGGCAGGGGGGGGGGTAAATCAAAAGTTTTTATTTCTGGAGAGTTAAGATACATGTTGGATAAATAGTCATAAAGAGATGTAAATATAATTCATTTCCAGGGCTTTTTTAAATAGTTTTTTGTGAGTGTTACAGATGTAACCCGAAGTCTGTTACTGCAGTAAGACTAACAGGGCTGTGAATCTGATCTTCCTATTTACTTTCAGCTTGTTGCAGCAGAGAAGGAGAGGGACGCTGTGAAATACCAGTTGGAGAAAAACATGGAGGTCAGTGTAAGGGACTGGTTCTTTCAGTATCTTTTGCTCATTTGTGTCATAATTCATGACCAATACGACGTGTTTTCCATAAAGAACCATGTGTAGGTTTTCAGTAACTACATGTAATAATTTTCCTTGCCCTGGTAAAGGCGATATTCTACAGGCCTAGTGTGTCCTTTTCTTTTTGACCAGTTGTTCAAAACGCATCACATCACTTCATGTTCTCCACTTCCGTTTTTTCACTCAGAATCTATCTAGGCCGAAACAAAATTATTAAGACTGAAATACGACGTGCCTGGTCATGTCATAAGAAGCCTACTTTTTACTTACAATATTTTTCAGAGATTTCTACCTGTTGAATAAAAATTCGCCCCATGCACTTTAAGCCAGCGTGCACCTTACAGCTACTTCTCTATTGATATAACGAATCTAGTTGTTCAAGGGTCAAGATATGCATTTTCAGATTGTCGCAGACGTGTTGGCAGCTCTTACATCGGCAGTGTTTTTGACTGGGAAAAGAAAGGGGGGAGGGGGTCCGAAAGGGTTACAGATATATTTTCTCGGGTCAGTGTGCTATTCTGCAATCTTTACCGTGTTTTACAGGATGTGAAAGATTTGCAAGACCAGCGAGAACTGTTGGAGTTTGAACTAGAAGAAATGTCTCAGCTATCAGTAAGCTAATCCTAAATGTTAATGTTACTAATTGTTAGAGTATTAATTTAATACTTGTTCGTTGCTTTGTTGGAGGACGCTACTGGGCCACTTGTTTGTTAAAGATACATGTGTTGGCTTAAAATTGTAACACACTAAACTCAAGTACTTAAAGATCCGATAAATCACTAAACTATTTTAACACAAAAAGTAACATTACATAATTTGAAGATAAACTAATACAATTACTTGTTTAATTATAACAAAACTCCGTACTCACAAAGTAGTAAAACTGCTAGGCAATGCTTGTATGAGGAGAAGAGAGCGTTTAAATAAAATAAACTCCACTTAGCTATTAGTCAGAGGAAAATTCTAAACCAATTGTCATGAGGAAGATAACTGGTAAACCGGCAGAGTTCCTACGGGTCGTGGAAAACCTGGAAAGTCATGGACTTCCAGCATTGTAAACTCGAGGCCTGTAAAAACTGAAAAATCCGTTGGTCGTGGAAAATCAGATCTGTATGTGAATGAATTAAAATATATCGTGGAACCACAGCAAACAGCTTCATAATTTAAAACCCTCAAATGTTTTCATAATTTTATGTTATGGGTTTTGTAAAATAAGGTCGTGGAAAATCTAGATGTAAAACTTTTATGTCTACGAACCGTGGTAAAACACGTTTTTTAGTTCTTTTTCTTTTCATTACATTTACTGGTTTGAATCGCCTTAAATGCTATAAAAGTAGTAAACCGTATGCATAAACAATAACTTCAAGTCGATGTCGGTTTCCAGATTTTCATACATTTGCTGTATTTCTGCCTTTCCAGCCTCAACTGAAAGTTTTTGTTCATAGCCAATGAGGACTATACTAATTAATACTATTGCATCTACCAATACAATCATGTTATAAAACCGTGTAAACAATTAGGTGTGGCCCCAATACAAACTCTTAATAAAAAACTGTTAACTGTTTTAAAAGGGTTACCCCCAGAGTAAGACTTTCTTCTCTTCACGTGAGGAATGTTCGACTGAATGAAAATAAGCTAACACTAGTAGGCTGCCTGTTTGCCTTCAGAATTTGATTTTCAAACCTCTGTGAACTAGTTATGTTTAAATGAAATCGTTTCTTAAAAACATACTAGTTCCCCGCTCTGTGGTGTTTTTGTAATTTAATTAATTAAGAAGCTTTAAACATTTCCTGAAATAATCCAAGGTAAGTTTTCTTATTTGACACCGAAAGCAAGTTTTAAAATATAAAATTTCCAAAACGCTTTTCAAATAGATCATTAACCAGTACACTGGAAATTGCATCACTTGCAAGTCAGTAATCCATTTAAAACACGTATGAACAATTGAGTTCCAAACTATGTAATTTTCCTCTGGGTACAGTGTATGTATTTCGAAATGACCACATTTTGATTTTTATAAATGCACACGATATTCCCCTTTTGTGTTATAGATGAACATATGGGTAGAAGAAACTTTTCTGAAAGTACCGAGTTTACAAGTGTTATATCAAACACGAGGAGTGCTCGCTCATCTACGTATTAAACATCGACAAAGAGTAGTTGAAAACAAGATTTGTAGCCGAGTTTTTATACCCAAGTTCATAGTGTTTAGTATCTGATCAAACCCTCTTTTGAGTGGAACTTTTACGTATGCACAACACAGGATGCATCCAAACACTTGAGACTTGGGAGAGGGACTTGCTACAGGTTTTCCCAATTACAGCGGGCCCTTTTTAGGAGGGAGGAGGTGACAGTCCACATCACCGACATAAGCCTACTCCCATCAGCAAGTGTGTGGGCTCTTTTAAGTACCCCTATAGAACGTTCCTGTCCACGGAAGGGTTGAGGCATAATTGGGTAGAACGTTTGCAGCATTTTTTGACGTTCAGGAAGTTAATTTGTTCTGTTCTTGTTATAGGCAATGGGTTCAGATGATGAGAATCCATTCTCTCCCCGACCGAACGTGTTATTGGAGAGCGGTAAATCGGAGGAAGACATTCCCCTGCAACTATCAGCCGAGGAGATCAAGGCTTGTTTGGAGAAACTTGAAAACGAAAAAGTACGTTTGATTCTTAGAATTTCTATAATAGATTTCCGTTTTGCTGTGATGGAAAAACTGTTGAAAAACGTTAAACTTCATCTTCGTCTTTCCCGTTTATTTGACTGGGAAATAGGGCGCTACCAACCTGACAGCTGCCTGTTAACACTTTCTACTTTGATATTAATTCTGTGACGCATTACGTGTCATATTTTCTCTCCTTAGTTTTCTCTGGCTTCGTTAGTTTTGCTATTTGTTATTAATCTCCCACTTGTGAACTAATGTCACTTTTTCTTTACACAGAACAATGTCTTGACACTAAAAGAACAGAGCATTTTGAAGCAGGCTAGGACACTGATAGACACGAGTGCAAAGGTACTGAAGAAGTTTCATTTGTCCTGTTTAGCGCTTCAGCAAGATTTAGTGCAGTTAGGTCACATCCGAAAGGTTTTCCAAAGCTCTTTTTCCATTTTTTCATTTACCAAGTTCATTCTGAAATTTTCAAGCCTCTCTACGCACTGAGTGGTTGGGAAGTGATACAGGCAGCATTGCAATAGTTTACATGTTCTCAGATGTATTATATTAGTCTAAAGCCCTTTGGCTTTAGACTTCTGGTATATCAATATATCGGCGGCGCAGTGGTCGAACGGCTAGCGTGTCTGACTAGTAGCGTAAAGGTCGCCAGTTCGATCTCGCCACTGTTGTGTGCTTGAGCAAGACACTTTATTTATTTTTCTCCTGTCGACTCAGCTGTATAAATGAGTACCAGCATCTGCTTGAGGCTAACCTGTGGTGGATTAGTGTCCTGTCACAGACTTTTACCCACTTAACACTACGGAAACTGAGGATGGATACTACTGGCCTTATGTGCTGCGTGGGTTGGGAAAGGATTTAGCTAATTTATAATTCAATATGCACTCAGTATTGGGTCAGAGTTGCTATGGAACTTAGTCGTTGTATTTCGCCTGGCACCAAGAACCTTGCGTTTTGTTAACAGCATACACAGTCCCCAGTTCATTCTGTGTTGTGACAATCAATTGTTAGTGAGATGCATTTCAGTAAAATTGAAATACTTCCCTAAACCAAGAGGTGATACCGGACGTTATTTTGTTTTACTGATGTAGGAAATTGAGTCTCTGCAATCAAGTGAATCATCTTTAAAAGAAAGGATAAGTGACTCGGAAGAAAAGGTAAGCCTACGAAATTGTTTATTTTCAAAAGTATTTTTTTTCTTTACAGAATGTCAGCGACCTTAAATTATCTTAACAAACTTACAAACTCAATCGTCTTTTTTGAATCTGCAGCACTTGAAAGAAATGGAAGCGTTGTCAAATAGGAACTTTGCTACACAGGGTACTATGACTGATTTCGTGTGGACAGAACTAGTGGAATTAGAGAACCAGTACAGAGACTATCAAACAAACCTGCCTGGTAAGGAAGAGATAATAGGTAGAAAGCTGGAGACAGAGGAAAGAGACTGTATGACTGATGTTACATCTGTTGACATCGAAGAGCTTGAGTTGTTCCATAGAAAGAACCTTGTGAGTCAAGAAGACAATGTGTTTGGACAGATTCACCTTGTGAATCGAGAGGACAATTTGGGGTCCGTAGAAAGAGATTGCATGACTGATGTTACATCTGTTTATATCGAAGAGCTAGAGTTGTTCCATAAACAGAACCTTTTGAATCAAGAAGACAGTTTATTTGGTAGAGTTCCAACGCGAGAACGGGAAAGCCTGACAGAGCTAACCTTGTCTGACCTTGAATACTTTGAAGAATTAGAAGCTTTACAGAACGAAAGTGCTGTTGACGGTGCTAAACCTTTTGTTGGTAAGCTTGGAATTCAAAAGGAAGATAAGGGTGTCGTGACGGATTTTACTTTGGCTGATGTTGAATTTTTGGAAGAAATGGAACTTGAACACCAAGACTGTGTTACAAACAAGGACGTGGGCAGTAAAGGCGGCAATGGAAACAATTTTGGTTTTAGTTTCACTGAACATGAAGATAAGGCTACCATGACCGATTTCTCTGTTCCTGATCTTGAATACTTGAAAGACATTGAAGAGACACACCCAAATTGGGCCAGGAAAAACAATGCAGATAATAACAAAACAAGTTACGGATTGAAAGAGCAAAAGGAGAAAGGTTGTGGGACTGATTTTACAATTCAAGATTTAGAATACTTGGAAGAATTTGAAAATGTCCACCAGGATTGCAAAGAACTGGAAACCTTTCAGGAGGTTACCTCTGTGAACATGAACAGAAATGAACAAGAATGTATGACTGAATTGACGTTAACTGATCTTCAGTATCTTGAAGAGGTTGATTTTGTTCACCAAGAATGTGGAGTTGGGGAAGATCTGCAAACAGGTCAGTCAGAAAGAAAAACTGATCAGAAGGAGAAGTGCACCATGACAGACTTGACAATCCCAGAGCTTGATTATCTAGAACAGCTGGAAGTTGTACACAAAGAAATTGTCGAGGATTATACGTATTTGAAAGACAGTTCAACTGCTACTGTAAAGAAAGAGAACAAGGGAGTAGTGACTGAGGTGACCCTTGGGGATCTGAAGATTCTTGAAGAATTGGAGGTATTCCATAGAGAGAACAAAGAAGCTATTGAAAAAGTTTGTGGAGAAAAACTAGAGAGGCTGGAGAACACCAATAGAGATAGCGGTAAAACTGCATTGGGGACTACTAACAAATGTAACGTTGAAGTTATGACTGACCTAACCTTTGATGATGTAAAGTATCTGGAAGAGTTAGAAAGGAAGAACAGAGAAGTTCTTGCACTAGATGATTACAATGATAAGGAAACCCTTGCACTAAGCATGCAGTCGGTATCAAGACCACAAAGCATTAAGAAGGCGGACTCGGGCGTTGGGACCGATCTTACGATACCAGATCTTGAGCACCTTGAAGAAACAGAGAATCTTTACAGAGAGTTGAGCGAGAGGGGTGTATTAGGAGAAGCCGATGTCAACACAAGAATTGATAAGGGCACAGAAACTGTTCTGACGCTTACGGAACTGCAACAGTTGGAAAAACTCACAAAATCGGCTGCTGGCGAAAATGCAATGAAGAAACAAGCTGAAATGGGTAGAAAGCAAGGTACGTCTTTAATGTTGAATGCTTGAATCTTAATTAGTAACTCTAAATTAGTATCAGTTGTTAAGGCTGAATGTTTAAGCTTTAATCCAGACAAAACTTGCGATGTAGTTTAGTAAATGCCAATGCATGTGTCACGAGCTACAAGTATAGCTTTGGCTTAATATCAGTTTAGCACATTAAGTTGTAATTTCAGAAGTTGCATTTTACTTCAAAGGGAAACACAGACTCTATCTTGCTTTCTTTTAAAAGCGTTGTTCAGGTTTGACACTTCATAACAGTATTGGATATGGCCTTCAAAGCCTGTGGATTTTAGTTCACTTTTGCGACGGAGCTAGAGATAGAAAAGGAACAAAAAGAACCACACAAATACAGTAAAAGTAGCGGTGTCGGAAAGATAAATCAATGGAATCCGTTAATCCCCATCGACACCTTACAGTCTTTGTATGGACTTTTGTTCTTATGCCGTCGCCTCCGTCGCTAATGCAGTAGGATACCCCTAACGAACTTCGCCTGTAAGTAGTATAACCAACACGCACACTAAGTAACCTGATAGTTTGGCACAAGGTAGTTTAGGATGTCACCTGGTAGTTTAGGATGTCACCAGCGGTGTCAAATGAGAGCAGTCACTGTAATGCATATCTGTATAACGTGAGACGAGTTTTTCCATTAAAATATGTATCGCTGAAGAATATTGCAAACAAATCCTAGAATAATCTTTAGTCATTGTTTCGGTTACTAATGATATGCGCATGTGACTCAGATTCTAGTTTTTGTAATTTCGTTCTGGCCCGGAAAAGAATTAGTGTCAAACAATACTTTAACCCTTTTAACCCAAGCCAGTTTATTAATATGTAAATTCTTCTTACATTTCCCACATAAAATAAGTTGTTGTGTAATGAGAATAAAACATTTGATCATACACAGCAATTTATCTGAGAAGAAATACAATTTCTCCCAATCTGTTTACAATGACACTATAGAGACAGTATTGGAGAATTGAGCAATACGTCACACGGCGTTTTTGACTGAGACGGTTAAACTCTTGAACTGTCGAACTTTGCCTAAGGTTTGGTAATGTCCAAACTCAGGGTTAAAGATTATATTCTACCTGTTTTGCAATATTTTAAGACTTTCAATAGTTCAGATTCGCATTCCCAGTTACCGCTAATTACAGTGACCATAAACTCAGTTCTACGGCGTTAGCCTCAACTTGGTGCTGGATATACATAAGTACCTGCGAGAACGATTAGAAGTCTGAGCTTCCAACAATTGCTGGTTTGCACTCGATCCCCAGAGACTCAAAAGACAAAGGGCGTGGCGGCCATGTTGGCGGACACAACAAAATAAAGTAATTGCAACTCTATTGTTATTGTACACAAACATGACGGCTAACATGCAAACCAAGAATACACAGAGTTGTAAATTGCTCATGTCTTCTTTGGTATTTATGAATATTCAACATCAAATTGAGGCAAACGTCATAAAAACGCGTCTGTAGTCATTGTGACCAGTGGCAACTACGAATACCAAATTCGTTGAAGTATCTGTTTCACGTAACAACATTCGCATTACCGTGATTTCCTCCGTTTAAACACTTGGTAACAAAGTACGCACAGCTGCACTTACTGATCTGAGTAGGGCCGTTGTGCTAACATCTGTACTGAACAACCAGGTGTTGCCACTGAAACGTCAGCACTGTATGTAAATACTGTGAGGCTGGAACACGAGGAGCCAGGTGGGTAGTCAACACGTACAACCGAGTGAGAACTAATAGATTAGTAGCTCTCTTTAGATACATAATTGATAAACATGCAATATTTTTACAGTACTGGATGTTTTTATTAACTTCCTGATCTCTCTTAGTTGGGCAGCAAAGCCGACGAATCGCTGAACAATTCTTGTCAGCTTTGTTTATATATTATAAATCAATTCGGAGACGTTGTGTAAAGGGCATATTATTCAACTACACAGTATCAATTTGTGTAAACGGAATCGTTAAGCCTGTTTTCCATATAATGGACTGCGTTGCTCTAATCGCCTTAGTCGTTTCAAATTGTGTTGAAGTGATCGCCACATGCGAGTCAGGCCGGTGAAGCTTTCATTAAAAACTCTAGATGGAAGTAAGTCTGCAAGCGTAGGTTATCAGATTATGCCTATCAATCTTAATGCGGAGGGGGTTGGCTGGGGGAAGGAAGGGAGGAGGGGAGGATGTGGGGCATTTGTTCACTCTTGCCAACCCGAGGGTCGGGTGTTTGTCCAATAATTTTTGTAGTTCACCCTATTAAAGTAAGTTAAAGTTGGCTAAATTTTGCTTGCACTAAGGGAGGGATTTCTCAAACAAAAATTCCACCAAAACTTCAAATGCCCCACATCTGCCGCACTTTTCCCCGGCTTAACATTAATGAGTGCATAAGATAAATTAAGTATGTAATATTACAGGATTTGACTCCATCCAAGTGGTACTAAAGCCTTCTCACAAACAAGAGGTGATCGCGGACTCGTTAAGCCGAAATGAAGAAGAGTATCCGCCTGAAGAGCGACCACCGCTGACCCACCGCTCCAGCAGCACCGTGTCAGTCTCCTCTGTACACTCGTGGGGGCGGAGTTTTACTGTGACCAGTGGTGCACACGATAACGAGGCTGTGTCTGCAGATGACGAGAGCGTACCTGGGGAACTGGGGAGAGATCAAAACGTGCCCGGGGAACCGGGAAGAGAAAGACAGCTTAGCGGTGAGCACTGTGATATTAAGGAGCTTAATCCACGAGAAGGGAAATATATCAAGATAAATAGACAAGAGCCGCTATTTAGACAGGGTGGTCCATTCAGCTACCACAAACGAAAAAGGCGGCTGCAATTTTAACTTCCTGTTTATTCGTTTATCTTTTATACAGTTCATTCATTTCTGCTTTATTTTGCATGAAAGCAGAAATTGAGCTTTGGACATTTCATTTCACAAGAAAACGGTTTAAAGTTGGCTATTTTGTTACGTTCCCATATACGGTTTATGTGTCCTGCAATTTAGAAGTCTCTTATTTTGTGCCGCTGTCGTTGAAGTTCCCGCCCTTTTTGCTTATGAGTAAGCGGTGGTGGAAAATCTTAGAAATTGTGGTTATTCCAATACTGTTGGAAATGTAGAAGTAAGAACACATTGTTGACTTGGATTCTCTGGGTGGGACTCGGCGTTTACAAGTTAGCTGTTTGGGGTGTAAGGAAATGATTTTTAAAATATTAAGTGTTAGTTTAGTTTTATAGGCTGTTTAAAGCTTTTTTTAGTTAGCTTACAGAACTTTGAAGATTTCAGTTTGTGCAACTGCTGGCTTTGAAAGCTCACAGGCTCGTGTAAATACATGCAAAGCTGTTCTTTGGGTGAGGGTTAAAATATCTAGGTCTACAGGTGTCCGACGCTCGAGAGTTATGTCTTCAGCTTCAGAGTAAGATTGAAGCAGGAGTCGAATTCACCACGACTAATCAAATGCTGAATATTATTTGTTATCACAGAAACTAATAAAGAAGAAGGCATTCCATCATTGAAGTATATCAGGAAAATAACCGAAGAAGAAGAAGAAATATCTCCTGAAGTGTGTGACATTGAAGAAGCTCTGCCAGATCAATTTGGCCTCACAAAGGAAGACATGAATACTATGGGTGCCAAGGTTTCAGACCATGAGGCATCTGGACGAGAAGGCGAGGTTACACAGGGTTTGCCTTGTGTGTTGGATATTACAGAGGATGACCAGGAAGTGTTTTATACGGAGCCTTCAACAAACCAAATGAACACAGCTGTTGGTGACACAGATGCAAGGCGGGGTAGTGCAGTTGAGCAGTTTGACCAGTTCCTGAAAGAGAGGAAGGACTCTGAGTTGTCAACCATGCTGTCGTTGCGACAAAGTACCGACGAAGAACTTCCTCAAGGAGAGGCTTCGCTTAAGGTGAGTCCTGACCAATCATTGGCAGGGGATTATCTATCATCTGCAGGGGAGGGGAGGGAGGGGATATGCAGGTTATTTTTTATGGGAATAAATACCTCTTATTAGCCGAGTGTGAGGTTCGTGCGGCAGGTTATGGACCGAGTTTTTCCTTCCTTTTATGGCCCAAGCGCGAAGCGCGCGGGCCATGAAAACTAGGAAGGAAAAAACGAGGATCCATAACTTGCCATACGAACCGAGCAAACGAGGCTAATAAGATCAGGGCAAACCTTGTAAAACTGGGGAGGGGGAGGGGGGAGCACCAATGAGAGCCGAAGGTGAGAGCCTCCTTGGGGGTCTGGGGGCATGGTCCCCCGGGAAATTTTGGAAATTAGCTTATCCTGGGTTTTGAATGCCATTTGAAATAAAATCAGAGTGTCTAGAACTAGTAAATACTTCCAATTTTTCTCAGACTTGGGGCAATTTGCAGAGCTTCACACACTTGACACATTTGCAGAGAAAAAATTGGCACGCCCCCCCC